>ML341663.1:0-85475 GCA_005239505.1 Nicotiana paniculata | reverse complement strand
TATATATATATATATATATATATATATATATATATATATATATATATATCTATATATATATAATAATTATTAGGTACATCTTTACAAGTGAATTTAGGGATTCAAATCTCATGTTTGTAGGCACATCTAGTGTCCCATTTTGTGTTTTAATTAAGTATTTTTTTTCTTTTTCTTCTTTTTTATCTAGTTTATTGATTCAAAACTCCAAATGTAACAATCATTGTTCTCCTTTTATCATCGCAAAATTTTATATAGTTAAACTAAATATTTGTGTTAAAATTACTAACAGTGGAAGATATACCATAAGTTGGGGTTCAATAATCCCAACATTTTTATATGGATTATAAGTATGTATGTTAAAATCACTAAAATTGTAGGTAAAATTTAATTTTAACCTATTATTTTTAAATGGTAATCGATTTATAGTAAGAACCTAAGGTTGGACCCATCAAATTAAATTGTAGATTCACATATTCGTAATAGTGNATATATATATATATATATATATATATATATATATATATATATATATATATATATATATATATGCGACGACCCCAAAACTACCCGGCCGTGATGGCGCCTATCACGATACTAGGCTAACCCACTTATACTTAAGATATAAAAATAATCTTTGTTCCAAATCATCATAATGCAACATCTCATTAACATGTTGCTTAATCATTTTTAAAACAGAAGACGATAAGTCGATTATCTAAACACCGCCCAGAAATCCCGGAGTCACTAGGTCACGGGCATCTAAAGAAAATACATAAGTCTGGCATAATATCTCTCATACAAAATAAGTCTGGAGAATGAAACTACTACAAAAGTAAGAGGAAGAAAGAAGGGTTGCGGACGCGTGCAGCTACCTCGCGAAATCTCCGAGTAAGTCCCTGGAAACAAGTACGGCTCACTCCGCCCTAGCACCTAAATCTGCACACAAGGTGCAGGCAGTAATGTGAGTACGCCAACTCAGTAAGTAATAAGTGTGAATAATGACTGAGCAGTAAGAGACATATAAATCCATGTCATGAAATCACAGTAACTACAGTTTGCCTTCAAAACAATGTACAAATCAAATCACCTCAGGCATGTATCATAAACTACCCCTCAGGCATAACATCACTCAGTACCAGCCCCTCGGGAGAACCTCACAATCACTCGTAATCAACCCCACGGGAAAAAACATGGATCAAGTCTCGGGCAACATCACATAACTCACTCAGGGTACCCGTGCTCACTGGGGGTGTATAGACTCCGGAGGGGCTCCTACAACTCAAGCGCTAGAACAAGCCGTCTCATGGCATAATCAATCAGGCCCTCGGCCTCACATAATCATAGATCAGTAACCACATCAAGCCACCCCGTGGCATAAATCAATCTGGCCCTCGGCCTCACATAATCATGAATCATTAACAACATACTGCAGCGTGCAGCCCGATCCCATAATATCCTCACAATACAGGCCCTCGGCCTCACTCAGTCAGAACCCTCTCAAGCCACTCGGGTTATCAATAAAACGGGTGCTCAGCCCAAAATATCATTTTATGCATCAAAACGGAGGTAAGAAGACTGAGTTGTGAAATTAGTAAAAACATAGAATGACTGAGTACAGATTTTAAATCTGAACAGTGAAGAAATAGTAGTAAAATCCCCGAAGGGTCCAAACAACTTGGCCGGGGCCCAAATGCGGCATTCAGCCCAAAAAATAATAATACTTTCTAAAACACTCGTCATATAGCACGCCACACACTCTTCATCTAGCATGTGCTCCACTTCAAGATAGTTATAACATATGAAATCCGGGGGTTCATACCCTGAGGAAAAGATTTACAGTCATTACTTAGCTCAAACCGGCCAAAATCCTAATCTGCGATGCCTTTGCCTCTTGACTCGGTCTCCACTTGCTTCGAATCTACCAAACCAGATTTATATCATCAATATATGATAAAGGAACAAAGCCCACTCGAAAATAGTCAAATTACATCAAAAACCCCGAAATTGGCCAAACTCGACCCCCGTGCCCACGTCTAGAAATTTGATAAAAATCAAACAACTGGAGTCCTTATTCACTCCCGAGTCTACCCATATCAAATTCATCAAAATCCGTCATCAAATGGCCATTCAAATCCCCAAAAGAATTTCTCAATTTTTTCTCCCACTTCTCCTAATATTTCACCCTGATTTCCCAAATTAAACGATGAAATTCAAGACTAAATCATGGAATTAGACCAAATATGAGTGAAGAACACTTACCCCAATCACTCTACTGAAAATCTCCTCTAATTTCGTCTTCTCCCGAGATCTCTAATGATTTATGGAGTTATGGCCTAAAACCCTCATTTTTTTGAATTTAAACATTCTGCCCAGGTCCTTTCTTCAGTGCGATCGCGTCAATTCCCACGCGATCGCATAGCACAAATGACACAGCCCATTAATTAACCTTAACACATGCGATCGCGATTCAATGCACAAACACCACATGCGATCGCGTTCTCCTACACGCGTTCGCATAGCGCACACGCCTCAACCTTCACTCGCCCCCTCACTTCTACGCAAACACGAACCTCACCATGTGTTCGCAAAGCACAAAGGCCACTCTCTCACGCGATCGCGACCTACCCCACATGATCGCATAGAATAACTTATTTTCGCTCCCAGCTAAGCCTACATGATCGCGAACTTACCCACGCGATCGCATATAAGAACACCATAACAGAACACCAGCAAAAGTCTGCCAACTTTCAAAACCAAGAATTGGTCTGTTAACCACCCGAAACACAACTGAGGCCCTTGTCACCTCAACCAAACATTCCAACACATCCCATAACCTCATTCAAACTTAGCCGAGCCTTCGAGCCACTCAAGACAACGCCCAAACACCAAATCAACCTCGGATTCAAGCCTAAGAACTTAGAAACTTCCAAATTTCGCCAACGATGTCGAAACCATCCAAACCGCGTCCGAATGACCTGAAAATTTGCACACACCTCCAAATGACACTACGAACCAGTTCCAACTTTCAGAATTCCATTCCGACCCCGATAGCTAATTTTCCACTGCCGACCGGAAATCGCCAAAACTCTAACTTCACTAATTCAAGCCTAATTCTACTCCGGACCTCCGAACAACATTCCAAACACACTCCAAAGTCCCAAATCATCTAACGAAGCTATTTTATCCGTCAAAACCACATTTCGAGATCATTTACCTATAAGTCAACTTCCAGTTGACTTTTCCAACTATTCTCCGAGCTTAAGAGACTAAGTGTCTCATTTCTCTCCAGAACCACTCCGAACCCGAGCCAACCAACCCAACACAACATAAATGAGCTAAACAACACAAAATGAAGCAGAAATGGGGAAAACAGGGCTAAACTCTCGGAATGACCGTCTGGGTCGTTATATTCTCCCCTTCTTAAACAAACATTTGTCCTCGAACTAGTCTAGAAACATACCTGGAGTCTCAAATAAGTGAGGATATCTGCTCTGCATCTCCTGCTCGATCTCCCAGGTGACCTACTCCATCGGCGGCCCTCTCCACTGCACCTTCACTGAAGCTATATCCTTAGAGCTCAACCTTCTGACCTGACGACCCAAAATGGCTACTGGCTACTGGCTCTACCTCATAAGACATATCACCCTCTAGTTAAACCATGCTGAAGTCCAAAACATGAGACGGGTCACCAACATACTTATGGATCATGGAAACATGAAATACCAGATGAACACTCGATAAGCTGGGTGGCAAATCAAGTCTATAATCCACCTCCCCAACCCTCTGAAGCACCTCAAAAAGCCCAATGAACCGGGGACTCAACTTGCCCCTCTTCCCGAACCGCATAACACCCTTCATGGGTGACACCTTCAGTAGAACCTTCTCCCCAACCATGAAAGATACATCCCGGACTTCCTCGAAGTCTGTGGGATTCAATAACCTTGAAGCCCCTTCTCCCCAACCACAACAACCCATATAGCATCGAACTTCCTCGAAGTCCGTGGGATACCAACTACAAAGTCCATGGTGATACGCTCCCACTTCCACACCGGAATATCCAACCTCTGATGCAATCCACCTGGTCTCTGGTGCTCATACTTGACATGCTGACAGTTGAGACACCGAGCTAGAAACCCTACAATATCCTTCTTCATCCGCCTCTACCAATAATGCTTCCTCAGATCCTGATACATCTTCGCCGCACCCGGATGGATGGAATACCGCGAGTTGTGGGGCTCCTCAACAATCAACTCCCGAAGCCCATCTACATTGGGCACACATATCCGGCCCTGCATCCTCATCACACTGTCATCACCAATAAGTACATCCCTGGCATCACCTCGCCGGACCTTATCCTAAAAAATGAGCAAGTGTGGGTCGTCATACTGGTACTCTCTGATACGGTCATATAGAGAAGACCTGGAGGCTACACAGGCCAATACCCGGCGAGGCTCTGATAAGTCCAACCTCAGCAACTGGCCCGCTAAGGCCTGAACATCAAGTGCTAATGGTCTCTCTGCTGATGGAAGATAGGCTAGACTCCCCAAACTCTCTGCTGGCTAGACTCCCCAAACTCTCTTCTCTGCGACTCAAGGCATCGGCCACTACATTGGCCTTCTCCGGATGGTATAGAATCGTAATATCATAGTCCTTGAGAAGCTCCAACCATCTCTTCTGTTGCAAATTCAAATCCTTTTGCTTAAACAAATGCTTCATGCTACGGTGATCAGTAAAAACCTCATAATGAACCCTATACAAATAATGAAGACAAATCTTCAAGGCGTGAACAATGGATGATAGCTCGAGATCATGCACCGGATAGTTTTTCTCATGGTTCTTCAACTGGCGTGAGGCGTAGGCAATCACCCTACCCTTCTGCATCAAAACACAACCATTGCCTATCCTCGAGGCATCACAATACACGGTATAAGAACCTGAAGCTGATGGCAATACTAATACTGGAGTTGAGGTCAAAGCCGTCTTGAGCTTCTAGAATCTCTCCTCACACTCGTCTGACCACCTGAATGGAGAACCCTTCTGAGTCAATTTGGTCAAGGGTGAAGCAATAGAAGAAAACCCCTCCACAAAGCGACGGTAATATCCCATCAAACCAAGGAAACTCCTAATCTCTGTAGCTGACGACGGTCTTGGCCAACTCTGTACCGCCTCTATCTTCTTCGGATCAACCTGAATACCCTCGCTGGAAACCATGTGTCCCAAGAAAGCTACTGAGCCAAGCCAAAACTCACACTTGGAGAACTTTGCATAAAGTTTCTCATCCCTCAATCTCTACAATACGACCCTTAAATGCTGAGCGTGCTCCTTCTGGCTACGAGAATACACCAGGATGTCATCAATGAACACAATAACAAAGGAATCCAAATATGGCTGAAATACGTTGTTCATCAGATGCATGAACGTTGTTGGGGCATTGGTCAGCCCAAAAGACATCACCAAAAACTCATAATGGCCATAACGAGTCTTGAAAGCAATCTTGGGAATATTTGAATCCCGGATCTTCAGCTGATGATACCCGGATCTCAAGTCAATCTTAGAGAACACTCTAGCTCCTTGAAGCTGGTTAAGAAAATCATCAATGCGAGGCAATGGATACTTATTCTTGACTGTAACCTTGTTCAACTGCCTGTAGTCAATACACATCCTCAAGGAACCATCCTTCTTCTTCACAAATAACACCGGCGCACCCTAAGGTGACACACTAGGCCGAATGAAGCCCTTATCGAGGAGTTCTTGAAGCTGATCTTTCAATTCCTTCAATTCCGCCGGTTCCATACGATACGGTGGAATAGAAATAGGCGGTATGCCCGACAAGTCTGCAGCGAATTTCGAGGAGAATCATGGACCACAGGAACATAATCAATAGTGGGAGTCTCAACACTGACATCCCTCACAAAAGTCAAATATGATAAACACCCCTTCTCCACCATACGCTGAGACTTCAGGTATGAGATCACCCTACTAGGCACATAATCAATGGAACCTCTCCACTCGACTCGCGGAAATCCCAACATCACTAAGGTCACGGTCTTAGCATGAAAATCGAGAACAGCATGACACGGAGATAGCCAATTCATGCCCAATATCACATCAAAGTCAACCATGCTAAGCAATAATAAATCCACTCAGGTCTCCAGAACCCCAATAGATATTACACACGACTGATACACGCGGTCCACGATAATAGTATCGCCCACCGGAGTTGACACATGAACAGATGTAAGAAAGGACTCACGGGGCATATCCAAAAAATGGGCAAAATATGATGAAATATAGGAATACGTGGAACCAGGATCAAATAAGACTGAAGCATCTCGATGACAGACTGAGACAATACCTGTAATCACTGCGTTTGAGGCCATAGAATTTGGTCTGGCTGAAAGTGCATAAAAACGGGCCTAAGCTCCACCTGATCGACCTCCCCCTCTAGGGAGGCCTCGAGTTGCCTGACCCCCACCCCTAGCTAGCTGGGCGGGTGGTGAAGTGACTGGAGCTGAAGTCGAGGGCTGACCCCTCTGCTGAGATGAACCACCAGGACGACGAGGGCACTGCCTCCACATATGTACGAACTCTCCACACTCATAACAACCCCCTAGTGCTGGAGATGGGGACTGAAGGGAACCCCTAGCACAAGAATAACCACTAAAAAATCCAGGCATAGAAGAACCCTGTACCGATGGTGCACGAGATGAACTCTGAGCTGGGAGAGCACTGAATGATGGGTGCCCCTGATGAGCAATGTGAGGACCACGACCAGTTGATCCACCACGATAACCTAAGCGACCTGGCTGAGCCTGCCTGAATGGAAGGACTCTACCGTACTGAAACTTTCCTCCTGAAGGAACACCACCAAAACTACCAGATCCTCTAGGCCTCTTGGCCACCCTCTCATCTCGCTCCTGGCGACGAACTGACTCAATCTCTCGGTCAATATCCATAACCTTCTCAAAAGTAGAACCCGACACCCTCTATCTGGTCATAAGAATATGAAGCTGATATGTGAGGCCATCCACGAACGTCCTGATCATGCCTCTATCTGTAGGGACCAACCAAATAGCATGACGGGAAACCTCTGAAAACCTCATCTTGTACTGCGACACCATCATATCACCCTGAAGCAGCTGCTCGAACTACCTGCGCATCTCCTCTCTACGTGACTATGGAACATACTTCTCTAAGAAGGGAGTGGAAAACTGCTGCCAAGTAAGGGGCACAGCCCTAACAGGTCTACGCCTCTCGTAAGCCTCCCACCAAGTAAATGCAGCTCTTGAGAACTAGAAGGTAGTAAACAAGACCCCACTGGTCTCAAATATCCCTGTTGAACGAAGCATCCTCTGACACCTGTCTAAAAAAAATTGGGCATCCTCGCCATCAGCATCGCTGAAAGTTGGAGGCTGAAGTCTACCAAATCTCTCAAACATGCACTGCTCGTCGTCAGCCACAACTGGAACCACAAAATTCTGGGTTGGTGTAACCGGCTGGGCTGGAGCTGCCACTGGTGTCTGAAACCCCTGAATTACCTGCTCATGTGTGTGGTTAGCGGGAGTCTGAGTGCCTCCCCCAGCCTCAGAAGTAGCGGTTGTGGAAGAAACAGCGACCGCTAGTGCAAGACTGGTGCACACGGTCAAAATATGGGCCAGGGTCTCCTGAAGGCCCAGAATAACAATAGGCACGGTCGGTGCTTGGGCCAGTCCCGTTGGAACATCTGCGGCCAGAACCTGATCTGGAACAATAGGCGGGTCTATGGGTACTACCCTGGCTGCTGCGCGACCTGCACCCCTACCTCTTCCTTGGACTCGACCGCAGCCTCGAACCCTCGCGGGCCTAGCTGGTGGCTGATCATCCTACCTGGTGGCACGTCTCCTCGCAATTTGTGAGAGAATGAAACAATAGAAGTTTAGGTGCCAGAATCAATAGATTCTCACGACAAGAATTCAAGAAATGCGAGATTTTTCCTAAGGGTTTTGCAGCCTTTCGAATATAAGTACAGACGTCTACATACCAATCTGCAAGATTCTAGTAAACCTGCTCATGACCAGTGAGTCCTATGTAACCTAGGCTCTGCTACCAACTTGTCACGACGCCAAAACTACCCGGTCGTGATGGCGCCTATCACGATACTAAGCCAGCCAACACTTATACTTAAGACATAACAAGAATCTTTGTTCTGAATCATCAATAATGCAATATCTCATTAATATGTTGCTTAATCATTTTTAAAACAGAAGACAATAAGTCGATTATCTAAACACCGCCCAAAATTCCCGAAGTCACTATGTCATGAGCATCTAAAGGAAATACATAAGTCTGACAAAATATCTCTCATACAAAATAAGTCTGGAGAATGCAACTACTACAAAAGTAAGAGGAAGAAAGCAGGGTTGCGAACGCGTGCAACTACCTCGCGAAATCTCGGAGTAAGTCTTGGAAACAAGTAAGGCTCACTCCACCCTAGCACCTGGATCTGCACACAAGGTGCAGGGAGTAATGTGAGTGCACCAACTCAGTAAGTAATAAGTGTAAATAAAGACTGAGCAGTAAGAGACATATAAATCCATGTCATGAAATCACAGTAAGTACAGTTTGCATTCAAAACAGTGTATAAATCAAATCACCTCGCTTAAAAACCAGATTTTTCAGTAAAAGTCATCGGAAGATAAGTTTCCAACAGTTTTAAAAGTGTTTCAATGGAATTTAGAGTAAAAGTCATAAATGGCCCGTCGTGAAAAAAACTTGTATCATAAACTGCCCCTCAGGCCTAACATCACTCGGTACCAGCCCCTCGGGGCAGCCTCACAATCACTCGTAATCAGCCCCGCGGGCAACAACATGGATCAAGAACAGCCTCTCGGGCAACATCACATCACTCACTAAGGGTCCTCGCACTCACTGGGAGTGTACAGACTCTAGAGAGGCTCCTACAATCCAAGCGCTATAACAAGCCATCTTGTGGAATTGATCCTCAAACCTCGAGGGAACCTGTGAACCTTTTCCTCAGCAACAAAATATTGAAGGAACATCTAGGGAAAAACATCTAGGTTTGAAACCTTACAAGTACCAAAGTTCTCATCCCATTGAGAACATAATTACTGATCCAACCTCTGGAATCAAAACCAGATCTTCTTTGAAGAATCTTTGTGCTTTTGATGCTTTTCTATATTTTATTGAACCTCAAAAATGTTGTTGAGGCTTTGCAGGATGCAGACTGGGTGAAGCAATGCAAGATGCGCTCAATCAATTTGAGATAATTCTTGGCATCTAGTACCAAGACCCAAACAGATCAGTAATTGACACAAAATGGGTCTTCAAAAATAAACTTGATGAAGATGTAACAATTACAAGGAACAAGGCTAGATTGGTGGTTCAAGGATATAGTCAAGAGGAAGGCATAGACTACGATGAGACCTTTGCTCCAGTTGCAAGATAGGAAGCAATTAGACTCATTATAGACTTTGTTGCTTACATCAAATTCACTCTTCATCCGATGGATGTCAAGAGTGCCTTCCTCAATGGCTATCTAAAAGAATAAGTGTTTTTCAAGCAACCTCCGGGATTTAAAAGCAAGGGATGTCCTGATCATGTGTACAAGCTTGACAAGGCACTTTATGGGCTCAAGCAGGCTCCAAGAGCATGGTATGAAAGATTATCAAAATTCTTGATTGAACATGACTACAAGAGAGCTAAAATTGACAATACTTTATTGTTGAAAGAAAAAGGTAAATATCTCTTGATAGTTTAGATATATTTTCATGATATAATCTTTGGAGCATTTACTGATAAGTTAAGTAAAGAATTTGCTAAATTAACGGGGAGGAATTTGAAATGAGTATGATGGTTGAGCTTAATTTCTTTTTAGGCTTACAAATTAAATAAAACTCAAATGGAACTATGATCCATCAGCAGAAGTATGTGAAAGAGTTTCTTAAAATGAAAGAGCGCCTCAGGTCTTGCACACTTTCTTGACTCATGTCTTGTGTCTTGGGCCACCAAAAAGTAAAATTATGTGGTCTTATCTACTGCTGAAATTGAGTATGTTTCTGCTGCCTCATGTTATTCTCAATTATTGTGGATCAAATAGTAATTAATGGATTTGAAATTGATGTAGGTTTTATCCCCATCTTTTGTGATAACACTAGTGCAATTAGTATGACCAAGAACCCGGTTCATCACAAGAGAAGTAAGCACATAGATGCTAGGCATCATTTTTTGAGGGACAACTATGAGAAGGGTTTGATCACTGTGGAATTCTGTGCTACTGACAAGAAAATATCTTACATCTTCACAAAACCTCTAAGTAGAAATCACTTTGAGAGGAACAACTTAGAATTAGGGATGATTAAGATCACCTAAAAAGAACCAGTTTTAACTGAAAAAATTGGTTAGAAAATTTGTGAATTTTTGTACATCATTAGATTAGATATTGCTCAGTCTCATGCATTTATTAGTATACTCTTGTGCCATGTGCTGAAATGTCTCATTAACCTCTAATGATATTATCTTTATTTTCTTAAAAAATTCATACTTACACAAGAGATTTCTTAGTGAAGAACCTGGTTCATCAAGATTACATGGTATGTACTCTCCACTCTGCATATTTTGAAATAGTTATATTTGGATTATGATCAAGAGGAGAGTCCCATTTAATCCTAACCTCCTTGAACTTATTTGTTAATAAATGAACCAATTTCATTCAAATAGAGCCCAAAAAATGCAATAAGTGCCTAGATTCTAGGTAGAGTCTTCAACGTCTTTTCAAACTGACTTCCAGTTTGATTAGATTTCTGAAAAAGTTTTCATTACCAAATTAAACTCTTCCTCTTTAAATTGATTGTTGTTTTTTCACTTCTTAATTTCCAAGCCGTCAAAAATTCTCTCTATCTTCCCTCATCTTCCAAACATACACAAACTCATCTTCTCTCATACCCAAACATAGAAATGGCAAACCTTTTTGAGAATCCCTCATCACCATCCAAAGAAACTACACCCACACCATTCATCACACCTTCAACCACACCCACCTCGAAGAAAGGAAGGTTCAAAATGATTCCTCGCAAGGTTGTTGCTGGAGGAGAACAAACCAAGAAAAATAATGAACAACAAAAATCAAGTCGTGAAGAAGAACCTTAGAAATATGATGAATCCTTCAAGTCTGCTACTAAGGGGGAAGAAACTGTTTCTTTTGAAATAGAGTATGTAATATTTGGCCCTAAAGTTACTCCTGAAATCATTTCCGAGGTTGCTGCAAATATGGAAAATAGGTTTGTTCTGGTAGGCCCTGTGGCTGGGTTGAAACCACTGAGTTTGGGAAATTTAGTGGTAAGAAAAAAGAAAAAAGAAAAAAAAAGAGTGAGGATGCTTAAGGTGCTATGAGGGGAGTGGGAAAAAGAGTGGTTGAATCTTTACCCACTCCTGTTGGTCTGACTGAAGAAACAGGTGCTATGGTAATGTGGAGTGAGGAATCTGCTGGAGAAGAAGAAAATGTGAGAGAAAAAGGGGGGAATGGATCTAGAGAAGTTGTTGAGGGGTTGGTTAGATTAGGGAAGAATGTTCAAGAACTTGTTCTATATAAGTAGGAACCCCTTGAAGACCTACAGAAAAGGATGTCTGACAATTACAATCCTAAAAAGAAAAGGAATTCAGGAGCTAAAGTCTCTGGTACTGGTAGGGCAAACAAGAAAAGAAAGGTTGCCTCGTCTATCCTTGTACAGACTCCTACTAGAGGAAGAGCTAATATGAGCTAGAAGAAGTAGAGTGAGACTCAACTGGAAAAGGACTTAAAAGAAAGTAAGAGAAAAGTTCTCACAAAACGAAAGAAGAAAATGGTTGAGCCTGTTGAGGCAGTTGAAATTGAGAAGATGGACCTGGTTCTTTGTGATGAAGAGGAGGCAGAAGAAATGGAGGTTGTGACTCCAAAGGCAAAGAAATCCAAGACTTCCACAAAGAAGTCTGCCTCAAAAACAAAGTCTGCAGAGCCCTCTACTTTGCTATTTAGCATTTTAAAAGCGACATATAAGAACAAATAGAAATGAGAATGCGGAAGGTAAGAAATTCAATAACTTAAATAATAAATCTTACGAAAATTTCCTTAGACATACCCCCAGAACTGGTGTCACAATTTCATGAAGAGTCTAAGATTTTGCTAATTACAATGGTCTGAAACAAGTAAATACAACTGTCTTGGAACTACTGAAATGAGACAGAAAATGAGAGAAAAGAGTAGAAGGTGACGCCAAGGCCCACGAACGTCTACGTGACTACCTCGATGTCGCCGGTGTGGATTGAAGGATACTCCCTCTGTCAATTTCCACTGGGTCCGGCTGCGTAATCTACACAACATAAAGAAGTGCAGGTGTAACATCAGTACAAACGACCCCATGTACTGAGTAGTGTTGAGCCTAACCTCGGCGAAGTAGTGACGAGGCTAGGACACGACAAATAATAAACACTTGTGCAATTCAATAATATGTAATAGAAATGACGGCATGAAGTACACAATTAAATACAAACACGGGGAGAACATGCTAGGGTACAAAAGGGGGAAACACTAATTGAGTAACAGAACATGACCACCGACTAGTATAAATATAATAACAGGGAACAAACAAGTGCACGGCATCACTCTTCGTGATTTTCTCTCGTTCTCACCAAAACAAGTGCACGGCATCACCCTTCGTGCTTTACTCTCATTCTCACCAAAAAAAGTTCACGACATCACCCTTCGTGCTTTTACCTCACAATATCATGGCACGGAATTATCCTTCGTGCATTATCTCTTATTTCATGGCACGACATCACCCTTCGTGCTTTTAAAATCAAAATATCGGCACAGCATTAACCTTCGTGCTTTTAAATATAAGCCATGGCACGACATCACTCTTCGTGCTTTACACTCTTCCTCACCCAAACAATAACCAGGACACAATTTGGCAAGGAAAAACCACAATACATACCATAAATTTACAACATCCCGGCAAGGGAACAACAACAGAAATATCACCGTCCCGGCAAGGGACACAACTATAACCAATCTCAAAGAACGTACAACATAACCAAATAATTCTTAACCAGACAACTAATCAACAGTGTTCACAACCAAGTATTTCAACAATTGAATAATCTTCTAAATGAAATCTACTTCATAACACAATGGATATCAACGAAAAACACATATACTATATGTTGTGACTCACGGGCATGCTTGGCAACAAGGTATAGGTACCCGTCACCTCACTTATACATTGAACATGATAATAACACATAGCACATATGACTCAACACCTATTCCCTCTAGCTAAGATTAGGCCAAACACTTACCTTGGCTCCAAGAATGCAAGTCAAGCCTCAATCACGGCCTTTTCTCTCGAATCCGACTCCGAAACGATAATATCTAGACATAATTGACTTAATAACATCAATAATTATTCAATAACTCAATCCCAAAGCCTAATTATATATTTCCCATCATTCTTCCAAAAATACCAAAATTCGACCCGGGCCCGCTTGGTCAAAACACGAGGTTCGGACCAAAACCCAATCACCCATTCCCCCACGAGCCCGAATATACAATTGTTTTGAAATCCGACCCCTAGACGAGGTTGAATTCCCAAAAATTCCAAAAGCCCTAACTCTACCCAAAACCCCCAATTTCTACCATTTAATCCATGATTTTAGGCCTAGTATCTAATAATAGTTGATGAAAATGAAAGAAAACGGAGTTAACAACACTTACCTATGAAGCTATGGAGGAAAATTCTCCCAAGAATCGCCCAAGAAGAGTGGAGAAGAAGAAGTTTGAGGAAAATGGGTTCAATCCCGTAATTGTTCGGTTTCTAGGCTATAAAAATGACTGGATGAAATAAGCTTATGAGATCGCGAAGAGAGGGCTGCGATCGCATAGAGGTCTGCTTCTAATGCACCGCGTTCGCGAATCGGGACCTGCGATCGCACAGCTCAAGGAAACCCTCCCTATGCGATCGTGAACGAGTCTATGCGATCGCACCGGGTACCTAGCCAGCCCCCACCCGGACCTCCTACCCCTATGCAATCGCGGACAGTTCTATGCGATCGCATAGAGGAAACTGACCTCCCCCTCACTTAAAGTTGTGCGATCACAGCTAACCCTACGCGATCGCAAGGAGCAAAACATCAGACACCAGCAACAGGCTATTTACACCAGATTTTTCAACCTTTTAGCACCCCGACACCTACCCAAAACTCACCCGAGCCCTCGGGGCTCAAAACCAAATATACACACGACTTAAAAAGCATCCTACGAACTTATTCGAGTAATTAAACCACCAAAATAACATCAAAAACAATGAATTAAACTCAAAAATGCATAGAATTTCCTCAAACTTCATAAACTATCAAATTTTCCATTTTTTATCCGAAACACGTCAAACCAAGTCCGTTTCTTACCAAATTTTACAGATAGCTCATATAACATATATTGAACCTGTTCCGGGATCCGGAACCATAATACGCGCCCGGTAACACAGATTTCACATCAAAGTTCATTTTCAAAAACTCTTTATTATTTTCAGAAAACAATTTTCTTTAAAAAATTCATTTCTCGGACTTGAGACCTCGGAATTCGATTCCGGGCATACGCCCAGGTCCCATATTTTCCTACAGACCCTCCGGGATTGTCAAATCACGAGTCCGGGTCCTTTTACTTGAAATGTTGACCAAAGTCATCTTTATTCAATTAATTATCATAAATTCAACTGTTTAACAAATTTCCACATAAAGGCTTCCAAGCTACGCGCCCGGCTGTGCACGCACATCGAGGTGAGATTAACGGAGGCTTTCAGGGCCTGGGAACACAGTTTTAGTAAATTTACACAAGATGACCTTTTGGGTCATAGAAAGGTACCTGAATCGGGGAAAGGTGGGGATATCGGCTCCGCATATCGGACTCGAACTCCCAAGTAGCTGCCTCAACAGGCTGACCTCTCAACTGAACACGAACCGAAGGATAACTCTTCGATCTCAACCGCCGCACTTGTCGGTCTAATATGGCTACCGACTCCTCCTCATAAGACAAATCCTTGTCCAACTGGACACCATTGGAGTCAAGTACATGAGATGGATCTGCAATATATCTCCGGAGCATAGATATGTGAAATACCGGATGCACGACTGACAAACTAGGTGGCAAGGCAAGTCTGTAGGCCACCTCTCCTACCTTATCCAGAATCTCAAGTGGACCAATGTACCTAGGGCTCAACTTGCCCTTCTTCCCGAACCTCATCACGCCCTTCATGGGCGACACCCGAAGAAATATCCGGCCTCCTATCATAAATGCCAAATCTCAAACTCTGCGATCCACATAACTCTTCTGCCTGGACTGAGCAATACGAAGTCTATCCTGAATGATCTTCACCTTGTCCAAGGCATCCTGGACTAACTCAGAACCCAACAATCAAACCTCTCCCGGCTCAAACCATCCGACTGGAGACCGACACCGCCTACCATACAACGCTTCATACGGAGCCATCTGAATGCTCGACTAATAGCTTTTGTTGTAGGCAAACTCAGCTAAAGGCAAGAACTAGTCCCATGAACCACCAAAGTCAATGACACAAGCTTGCAACATATCCTCTAAAATATGAATAGTACGCTCGGACTGTCCGTCCGTCTGAGGATGAAATGTTGTGCTCAAATCAATCTGTGTGCCCAACTCTCGCTAAAATACTCTCCAGAAATGGGAGGTAAACTGACTACCTCGGTCTGATATAATGGATATGGGCACACCATGCAGTCTAACAATCTCTCTCATATAGATCTTTGCCAACTTCTCTGCTGAATACGAAACTGATATTGGGATGAAGTGCACTGACTTGGTCAGCCTATCCACAACGACCCATACTGCATCAAACATCCTCTGAGTCCGTGGGAGTCCAACTACAAAGTCCATGGTTATACGCTCCCACTTCCACTCGGGAAGCTGAATCTGCTGCATCAAAACACTGGGTCTCTGGTGCTCACACTTAACCTACTGACAGTTCAAGCATCGAGCTACATAAGCTACAATATCCTTCTTCATCCTCCGCCACCAATAGTGTTGCCGCAAGTCCTGGTACATCTTTGCGGCGCCCAGATGAATGGAATACCGGGAACTATGGGACTCTTGCAATATCAACTCACGAATTCCATCAACATCGGGTACACAAATACGACCCTGCATCCTCAAAACTCCCTCATCATCAATTGTGACCTACTTGGCACCTCCGTGCTAGACCCTATATCTAAGAACACATAAATGACGATCGTCATCCTGCCTGACCCGAGTACGATCATACAATGAAGAACGGGCCACAATATGGGCCAAACACTACCAGTCTCAGAAACCTCCAATCTTATGAACCGGTTGGCCAAAGCCTGAACATCTAAAGCAAGTGGCCGCTCTTCGACTGATAAATAAGCAAGACTACCCATACTGGTTGACTTCCGGCTCAAGGCATCGGCCACCACATTGGCCTTCCCCGGATGATATAAGATGGTAATGTCATAATCCTTCAGCAGCTCTAACCATCTCCTCTGCCTCATGTTCAACTCTTTCTGCTTGAACAGATACTGCAAACTCTTATGATCCGTGAACACCTCACATGGCACCCCATACAGATAGTGCCTCCAAATCTTCAACGCATGAACGATAACTGCTAACTCTAAATCATGAACTGGATAGATCTTCTCATGAACCTTCAACTGACGAGAAGCATAGGCTCTAACCTTTCCATCCTGCATCAACACTGCACCAAGTCCCACCCGTGAAGCATCACAATACACGGTATATGGCCCTGAACCTGTGGGTAAAACTAACACCGGTGTCGTGGTCAAGGCTTCCTTGAGCTTCTAAAAGCTCGCCTCACACTCCTCCGACCACCTGAACTGGGCACCCTTCTGAGTTAATTTGGTCATCGGGGCTGCAATGGATGAAAAACCCTCCACACCGCGATAATAACCTATTAAGCCCAAGAAACTCCGAATCTCTGTAGCTGAAGTGGGCCTAGGCCAATCTCTGACTGCTGAAATCTTCATGGGATCCATCTGAATACCCTCTGATGAAACCACATGGCCTAGAAATGCAACCGAACTCAACCAAAACTCACACTTAGAGAATTTGGCATACAATTGACTATCCCTCAGAGTCTGGAGGACAACTCTAAGGTGCTGCTTGTGCTCCTCTCGGCTGCGAGAGTATATCAATATATCGTCAATGAAAACAATAACGAACGAGTCCAAATAAGGCCTGAACACTCGGTTCATCAACTCCATGAATGCAACATGGGCATTAGTCAACGCAAAAGACATCACCAAAACTCATAGTGCCCATAACGAGTGTGAAAGGTTGTATTAGGGACATCAGACGCCCTAATCCTCAGCTGATGGTAACCAGATCTCAAGTCAATCTTGGAAAACACTGTAGCACCCTGAAGCTGGTCGAATAAATCATCAATCCTTGGAAAAGGATACTTATTCTTAATAGTAACCTTGTTCAACTGCCGGTAATCAATACACATCCTCCTTGAGCCATCTTTCTTCTTGACAAACAACACTGGGCCACCCCACGGAGAAACACTGGGCCTAATAAAGCCGTTATCCAACAAATCCTGCAACTGATCCTTTAACTCCTTCAACTCTGGCAGGGCCATACGATACGTTGGGGTAGAAATGGGCTGAGTGCCCGGAGCCAACTCAATGTAAAAGTCAATATCCCTGTCAGGTGGCATACACGACAGGTCAGCAGGGAATACCTCTAGAAACTCACGAACCATGGGCACACACTCCATAGAAGGAACCTCAGCACTAGAATTGCGAACATAGGCCAAATAGGACAAGCAACCCTTCTCGACCATACGTCGAGCCTTCATATACGAAATAGCTCTACCGGGAGAATGATAAGGAGTCCCTCTCCACCCCAAACGAGGTGCTCCTGGCAAGGCCAAGGTCACTGTCTTGGCATGACAGTCTAAAATAGAATGGTAGGGAGATAACCAATCCATCCCCAAAATAACATCTAAGTCAACCATATCAAGAAGAAAAAGATCTACCTGAGTCTCCAGACCACCAATAACCACTAAGCATGAACGGTAGACTCGATCTACCACAATAGAATCACCCACCGGGGTAGACGCATACACAAAAGTACTCGGGGAATCACGGGGCATGCTCAGATAAGGAGAAAAATATTAAGACACATAGGAGAATGTAGATCCCGGATCAAATAAAACTGAAGCATCTCCACTGCAAACGGAAACCACGCCTGTAATAACTGCATCGGAGGCTTCAGCCTCAGGCCTGGCAGGAATAGCATAGCACCGGGGCGGAGCCATTCCAACCTGAAAATATCTAGGTCGACCTACTGCGGGATGACCTCTACTTCTCGTGGATTTTCCTCCACCTCGACCTCCACCCCTAGCTGGCTGAGGGGTGGGGGTGCACCTGGTGCGGGAATCATAGCACGTGAACCCGGATGCTGAGAACTACCAGAAGCTCGGGGAATGTGCCCTGGATCACCACAAGAGTAACAAGCCCTCTGCTACTGAGGTTGCTGGCCCTGAAACTGTCCTTGTCGACCAGAATAACCACCCTAGAAGCTCTGAAGCGGCGGGGCACTGATAGGAGCTGATGGTGCACTGCGGGATACCTGAAGCGCTGACTGGAATGGCCTAGGAGGATGACCTCTGCCAAAGGAATCTCTGCCTCCAGATGAGGCACCGCTGAATCGACCGGAATGGAGAGGTCTCTTGTCAGACCCCTGACCACTACCCTGCGATAAGACCATCTCAATACGCATGGCCACATTGGCCACCTCCTGGAATGAAATATCAGTACTTGTCTCTCTAGCCATCTGGAGTCTAATAGGCTGAGATAAACCCTCAATAAACCTCCTCACCCTCTCACGATCAGTGGGAGTATCATGATAGCGTGTCGGGCCAGAGTAATGAACCTGGTCTCATACTGTGAAACAGTCATAGATCCCTGCTGGAGGCACTCAAACTGCCTCCGAAGACCCTCCCTCTGAGTAACTGGTAGAAACTTCTACAAGAATAACTCGAAGAACTAACACCAAGTCAAAGGCAAAGACCCAGCTGGTTTGATCAAACAGTAGTCCCTCCACCAAGTCTTGGCGGTACCAGAAAGATGGAATGTAGCAAAATCAACTCCATTGGACTCCACGATGCCCATGCTCCGAAGAACCTCATAGCAACTGTCCAAGAAATCCTTGGGATCCTCTGATGATGCATCAGTAAATGTAATAGAAAATAGCTTGGTGAACCGATCCAACCTCCACAAAGCATCGGCAGACATGGCTTCCCCCTCAACTGCCTGTGCCACAAAACCCGGCTGAGTTGCTCTAGCTACCTGAGGTGCTGGAATCTGAAACTGAGGAGCTAGCTGCTCTAGTGTGCGGATAGCAGGAGTCTGGGTCCCTCTCCCATCCTGAGAGACGGCTGGTGCCATAGGAAGAAGACCAGCCTGAGCCACGCTCTCCATAAGGCCCACTAAACGTACCAGAGCATCCTGAAAAATCGGGGTGGCAATGAACCCCTCTGGGACCTGAGTTGGTCCAACTGGAACTGCCTGAGCAGGAACCTCACCGGCAAAGTCTACCTGTGGGTCCTCTACTGGTGCTGCTGCTCTGGGTTGAGCCCTAGCTCTGCCTCGGCCTCAGCCCCTCGCAGGAGCTGCAACAGGAGGATCAGGCTGCTAATCAGTAGATGAGGAAGCACGCGTTCTCGCCATTTTCTAGAGAATAGAATAGAAAATCAGTTAGCATTTAAAATTCAAACAGCACGACAGAGAGGAAGAAATGTGAAGTTATTCCTAACTTTGCAGCCTCAAGGGGATAAGTACAGACGTCTCCATAACGATCTCTCAGACTCTACAAGTTTGTCCGTGAATTGTGAGACCTAGGCAACCTACTGCTCTGATACCAACTTGTCACAACCCGAAATCCCACCTTCAGGCCGTGATGGCGTCTAACATTGAACCTGCTAGACAAGCTTACACTACTAGTTATTCCGATTTATTCCTTTGCTATTTAGCATTTTAAAAGTGATATATAAGAACAAATAGAAATGAGAATGCAGAAGGTAAGAAATTCAACAACTTAAATAATAAATCTTACGAAAATTTCCTTAGACATACCCCCAGAACTGGTGTCACAATTCATGAATAGTCTAAGATTTTGCTAAATACAATGGTCTGAAACAAGTAAATACAATTGTCTTGGAGCTACTGAAATGAGAAAGAAAATGAGAGAAAAGAGTAGAAGTTGACGCCAAGGCCCACGAACGTGTACGTGACTACCTCGATGTCGCCTATGTGGACTGAAGGATACTCCCTCTGTTAGTTTCCACTGGGTCCGGCTGCGTAATCTGAACAACATAAAGAAGTGCAGGTGTAACATCAGTACAACCGACCCTATGTACTGATCAAGTGCCGAACCTAACCTCGGCGAAGTAGTGACGAGGCTAGGACACGACAAATAATAAACACTTGTGCAATTCATTAATATATAATAGAAATGACGGCAGGAAGTACACAATTAAATACAAACACGGGGAGAACATGCTAGTGTACAAAAGGGGGAAACACTTATTGAGTAACAGAACATGACCACCGACTAGTATCAAAATAATAACAGGGAACAAACAAGTGCACGGCATCACCCTTCGTACGTTACTCTCGTTCTCACCAAAACAAGTGCACGACATCACCCTTCGTGCTTTTACCTCACAATATCATGGCACGGCATTATCCTTCGTGCATTATCTCTTATTTCATGGCACAGCATCACCCTTCGTGCTTTTAAAATCAAAATATCGGCACGGCATTAACCTTCGTGCTTTTAAATATAAGTCATGGCACGACATCACCCTTCGTGCTTTACACTCTTCCTCACCCAAACAATAACCAGAACACAATTTGGCAAGGAAGAACCACAATACAGACCATAATTTACAACATCCCGGCAAGGGAACAACAACAGAAATATCACCGTCCCGGCAAAGGACACAGCTATAACCAATCTCAAAGAACGTACAACATAACCAAATAATTCTCAACCAGACAACTAATCAACAGTGTTCACAACCAAGTATTTCCAACAATTGAATAATCTTCTAAATGAAATCTACTTCATAACATAATGGATATCAACGAAAAACACATATACTATATGTTGTGACTCACGGGCATGCTTGACAACAAGGTACAGGTACCCGTCACCTCACCTATACATTGAACATTATAATAACACATAGCACATATGACTCAACACCTATTCCCTCTATCTAAGATTAGGCAAAACACTTACCTCGGCTCCAAGAATGCAAGTCAAGCCTCAATCACGGCCTTTTTCTCTCGAATCCGACTCTGAAACGATAATATCTAGACATAATTGACTTAATAACATCAATAATTATTCAATAACTCAATCCCAAAGCCTAATTATATATTTCCCATCATTCTTCCAAAAATACCAAAATTCGACCCCGGGCTTGCTTGGTCAAAACACAAGGTTCGGACCAAAACCCAATCACCCATTCCCCACAAGCCCGAATATACAATTTGTTTTGAAATCCGCCCCCTAAACGAGGTTGAATTCCCAAAAATTCCAAAAGCCCTAACTCTACCCAAAACCCCCAATTTCAACCTTTTAACCCATGATTTTAGGCCTAGTATCTAATAATAGTTGATGAAAATGAAAGAAAACGGAGTTAACAACACTTACCTATGAAGCTATGGAGGAAAATTCTCCCAAGAATCGCCCAAGAAGAGTGGAGAAGAAGAAGTTTGAGGAAAATGGGTTCAATCCCGTAATTGTTCGGTTTCTAGGCTATAAAAATGACTAGATGAAATAAGCTTATGAGATCGCGAAGAGAGGGCTGCGATCTCATAGAGGTCTGCTTCTAATGCACCGCGTTCGCGAACCGGGACCTGCGATCGCACAGCTCAAGGAAACCCTCCCTATGCGATCGTGAACGAGTCTATGCGATCGCACCGGGTACCTAGCCAGCCCCCACCCGGACCTCCTACCCCTATGCAATCGCGGACAGTTCTATGCGATCGCATAGAGGAAACTGACCTCCCCCTCAATTATAGCTATGTGATTGCAGCTAACCCTACGCGATCACATAGAGCAAAACATCAGACACCAGCAACATGTTATTTACACCAGATTTTTCAACCTTTTAGCACCTCGACACCTACCCGAAACTCACCCGAGCCCTCGGGGCTCAAAACCAAATATACACATGACTTCAAAATCATCCTACGAACTTATTCGAGTAATTAAACAGCCAAAATAACATCAAAAACCATGAATTAAACTCAAAAATCCATAGAATTTCCTCAAACTTCATAAACTATCAAATTTTCCATTTTTGATCCGAAACACGTCAAACCAAGTCCGCTTCTTAAAGATAACTCATATAACATATATTGAACCTGTTCCGGGCTCCGGAACCATAATACGGGCCCGGTAACACAGATTTCACATCAAAGTTTATTTTTAAAAAGTTTTTATTATTTTTCAGAAAACAATTTTCTTTAAAAAATTCATCTCTCGGACTTGGGACCTCAGAATTCGATTCCGGGCATACGCCCGGGTCCCATATTTTCCTAGGGACCCTCCGGGACCGTCAAATCACATGTCCAGGTCCGTTACCAGAAATGTTGACCAAAGTCAACTTTATTCAATTAATTATCATAAATTCAACTATTTAATACATTTTCACATAAAGGCTTCTCGGCTACGCGTCCGGGAAGTGCACGCGTATTGAGGTAAGATAAACGAAGGCTTTCGAGGACTCGGAACACAATTTTAGATAAATTTACACAGGATGATCTCTTGGGTCATCACAGTTCTGACTGGCACTAAAACTCATGCCATACCCTATGGTTTTATTCTCATATCTGTATTTGCACACTTCTGGCACTAAAACCTAGCCTAGTTAGACCAACCAGTGACCCGGATGGGATTTTTTTTTTGTTTCTTTTGCTCATGATCCAGTGTTTTTATTTCTCTACATGCTTTGTGGATGACAAGTATCAATGATAATCAATTATTTTTGTGCTCTATCTACTTGTTGATGCTTCTTAGATGGCTAATATCATTAGATTGATAAATGATGCTTGACTCCGTGATTGCATTTGAAGTAGACCCAGTGGCCATGAGTAATTTCTATTAAAATCTAGTTATCTAACATAATTATGCAACTTTTCGATGATGCCAAAATGGGGAAGATAGGTTGTGCTTTTTACTTTGGACTGTGATGTATATAACCAAATGAACCTGATCCTTGATGATTAGTGACTTTAAAAATAAAAAGTGTTCTAAATTTGTGTTGATGTTAAACTGAGTTGAAACATGTCTTATGCTTATGAATATCACAGAGTTTGTCATCATCAAAAAGGGGAAATTTGTTGGCTCAAGTGAAGGGTTATTCGATAATTGACAAAGGAACTCAAGCATGTACCAGGTCCATACATAGTGTACACAGACACAGGCAAATTCAAGCATAAGGGATTCACGTGAAGGAGATAAGCTTAAGTTGTTATATCTGATATCTCATGATCGAAAAGATTGCATAAATGATAAGGAGAAGGACTCATTACTTGAAGAGAACTTTATCCAAGATAAGGGAGGAGTTAGAAGTTGAAGATAACTAAAACTCTTTCAGCAAGGAAGAGTATAGCATTGGAACTCTAGTTATTTCTTATTCTACCAACTCTATGAATTGCAGGATGTTCTCATTTTACAGGCACGCACAAATGATGTCACCCAAACTCACACCTCTAATCGGGACTGTGAGGCGGTCGATGCAATTATAAATACCCAACACGAGTGAAGGTCAATTCCATAGAGAGCTTTATGCGGGATTAGGTATATACCTAGCCTAGTGTATGGCGTTCCCAAGATTGCACTTCCACATATTTAGTTGTTTCTTTTCTACTTCTAGTTTGTATGCTAATGCTTGTAATTGAAAAGATAATAGACAATGTTTTTGGTATTGTTGTTATTCAAGTTTATAAATGATCTAGGGTTGTAACTTCCGCATAGATGGATACCTAACGGATTGAGAGCTTTAGGGCATGTTTGGTTGATCGGGATACAATATAGCAATCACACACGATTACTCACTCTATACCTCTTGGTAGTTTGAGTGATTTTGCCCAATTAGGCTTTCTCATGTCTAAATGCGTATTTCACGAAACAAGTGACATATGCTCAAGTCGGGTCTTAGTATCTCTAGATTTGACCCTTTAATTAGGGCTATCAATTTCTTGAGTTCACCCCAATTTCTTATTAGCTAAGTTTTCCTAGACTTAGTCTCTCTTTCTCAAGTAGAGAATAAGTCAATTAGGCATGAATCAATGTTTGCAACCATCAATTCTCAAATTCAAGTAAGAACTAGGATAAATATCATATACTCAATCATAAATAAGCTCTAAATAAATCACTCATTAAGTACCCATACTAGGGTTGGGTCACAACACTAGCTATGGGTTTAGCTACTCATGAAAAATGCAGAAGTTAGAGAAGAATCTAAGATAAAATTCATAATAGATAATTAAGAGAAGAAAACGTAATGTTAAAATGTTAAACTAATACAAGGTTAACCAATACAGTAAAGAAAGACAGCTATCTATTCTCACGTGCACCCAACTTAACATAAAAATGACAAAAACATCTAGGTTGGACTTCTGCCGCCACATAATTATGGGTTGCAGCCGCACTTCTTCAACTTTTGCGGACCGCACATTTCTGAGTGCGGACGCACTCTTGATTCTGCGGTCGCACATTAATGGTGCGGTCCGCATTTCTTGACCTGGGATTTTGACAAGGGTAACTTCTGCGGACCGTACATTTCTGAGTGTATTCGCGCTCTTGATTCTACGGTCGCGTAATAATGGTGCGGTCCGCACTTCTTCATGGCCCAAAAGTCCATCTCTCTGAACCTCATCTTCGAGGCCCCACAATAATTGTGCAGTCCGCACTTTGCAAAGAAATTCTATCATAGGCATCCTTATGTTCTGCGTCCGCACTCAATATTATGTGGTCCGCATTTTGCTCATTTTAGCCTTGTTTTGGTCCTTGTCCAAAATTACTCCTTCTTGAGTTGATTTTCATCTCTTTAGCTCATATTCCAGCACTCCTGCAAGAAAGCACATTTCATTAGTTTTCGGGAATACCTTTAAGAAATTTTGAGCTAAAACAAAAGTAACAGAGTACAAATAAGTAGTCAATATCCCTGCTTATCAACTCCCTCAAACTTAAGCTATCCTCAAGAAAATAAGGCAATTCCCACCTCCACAAGACAAGAACTATTTCAGCTGGCCTAAGGTGAATCAATCGCACATCAATTGGGACCAACAATTACCAACAACACGTATGAATTATCAACAATGCAATGATTTGACTTTTTGAGAACAATAGTTCTAATATGACATGATAAGTGCATTTTTCTAGATTTTAAAGATATAATTATATTTGTAAAAGCATAAAAATTATCAAATCTTCTCTGTATATTTAACTAAATAAGGCAGGAAAGAGTGTGAAAGTAGTGGTGCAAGGGCAAGGAAGATTTCAAGGAAGAAATACAGCAAAGTAAAAAGCAAGAAGCAAAAAGTGTGAAGAAAAGAAAATGGAAGATATTCTGCAACAAAATTACAAAAGGCAAAAAACTGTTTTCAACCAAAACCAGTTTCCAACAAAGTAAAACGGTTTCCAAACAGTTAACTCATGGCTATAAAGTGTACATTGCCAATCTCTGCTGAAATAACTTGGGAGATTTGAAATCATTCCTCTTGTAAAGTTTATTTCAGTTTTTAGTCGTCTTCGTAGACCGCAGTGGTGGCTACACTTTCATTTCAGTTCTAAATAAATTTCAAGGTTGGAAATTACTCTAGTTCCTATTTTTGATTAAATAGGCGAAACTATTCTTATTGAATATTTTTTTTATGTTCTTATTTAATGGACATGAATATTTTCATTAGTAGTACTAGCTCTAGTATGGAGTAATTATCTTATGTTGGGAGAATGGTGGATCTTGATAATTCTATATAATAGTGAAAGTTTATTTTTCAGTTTCACTTGCTTGGTTTGAAACTTTCAATTTATAATTTTATCAGCTTTTATAGTTAGATGTTATTTAATTTAGTCATACATATTCTCTTTGTACCACAAACTAACCTGTTATTCATTTTGTAATCGAGAGAGGCGGAAGAGGTAATTAGGTTAATAGTGGTGTTGATAAGTGTTGACATTTATTTAATCACATCTATCTATTTTGTGTTATAATTTGATTTTATACTAATTCTGAAATCGAAAGAGGCGAATAGTACGAAATTCAAGTTAGAAAAAGTAAGGTAACCGAAAGAGACTTACTTTGAAAAAAGAGCATGTTTTAGTTCAAGTATATATTTCTGGTTCTTTAATATTTCTATCTTGATAATTAATTTGTATAACCGAGAGGAGTGTTGTTAATTATTCAATTTAAGTAATCATATATAAGTGTAACCGAGAGAGTCATTTATGCATTGTGTGAGAAATAGAAACTGAAAAATAAATATGTAATGACCCGATCGGTCCTTCTCAGAGTTTTAGCCCCGTTTCTCCCAATTCTGCTTCATTTTATGTGGTTCATATCTTTTGTGTTGTGTTGGGTTGATTTTCTCGGGTTCGGAGTGATTGTGGAGAGAAATGAGACATTAGTCTCTTATATTGGTTAATTAGTTGGAAAAGCCAACTGGAACTTGACTTATATGTAAATAATCTCGGAATGTGGTTTTTATGGTTCGTATAGCTTCGATAGAGGATTTTGGACTTAGGAGTGTGTTTGGAATATTTTTTGGAGGTCTATGGTAGAATTAGGCTTGAATTGGCGAAATTGGATTTTTGGCAATTTTCGGTCGGCAATGGAAAAATTAGCTATCGGGGTCGGAATAGAACTCCAGAAGTTGGAATAGGTTCGTAGTGTCTTTTGTGATGTGTGTGCAAAATTTCAGGTCATTCAGACGTGGTTTGGTTGGTTTCGGCATCGTTGGCAAATTTCAGAAATTTAGAAATCCTTAGGCTTGAATTTTGGGTTAATTTGGTGTCTTGATGTTGTTTTGAGTGTTCCGAGGTTTCAACTAAGTTTGGGTGATGATATATGACGTGTGGGTATTTTTGGTTGAGGCCTAGAGGGGCTCGGGATGATTTCGGGTAGTCATCAGAATGTTTGGACTTGAGAGATTTCAGCTGGTGCTGCTGGTTCTGGTTTTTCGCACCTGCGGAAGGGATATCGCAGATGCGGAGGTCGCCAGTGCGGTATGGGAGTCGCAGGGGCGGAGTTGGAGGCCTAGGGGATTTGTCGTAGAAGCGGGCGAGTGAGCGCTCCTACGAGCCTGCAGGTGCGAATTGGTGACCACAGATGCGGAGCGAGCTGTGTGAGTAATTTCCGCAGATGCGTATTATTTCAGCAAATGCGGTGGTCGCATGTGCGAAGAATGGACCGCAGATGCGGTTTAGCTGGGCAGAAAGTATATAAGGTCCCCTTCGCGAATTTTCTTATATTCCACCATTTTTTTAAGACGGGTTTGGAGCTTTTGAGGGATTTTGAAGAGGGATTCAAGGGGAAACACATTGAGGTAACATTTTTTTAATCTAATACTCGATTCTATGATGATTTTTAGTTAATTAAGCATGAATTTTGTGGGATTTAATGGTAAAAATTAAGGGGTTAGGGCTTGGAAATTTGAAGGTTTGATTTGGGGATTTGAGGGGTCATTTGTCATCAGATTTTGATGAATTTGGTATGTATGGACTCGTGAGAGTATGAGGATTTTAGTTTTGTGATTTTTATCAGATTTCAAGACATGGGCCCGGGGGTCGGGTATGGCCAATTTCGGGAATTGTGATGTAATTTGATAATTTTTATATGGGCTTCGTTCCTTTGGCATATATTAATGATATAATACTGATTTTGGTTAGATTCAGGGAAATTTGTGGCCGAGTCAAGCAACAAGGGCGTCGCAGAGTAGATTTTCGTCCTGTTTGAGGTAAGTAACACTTCTAATCTTGGTTCTGAGGGTTCGAAACCCTGAACTACGTGTTATGTAATTAGAATTGGGTGACGCACATGCCAACTGACGGGCGTGCAGGCGTGCACCGTGAGACTTGTGACCTGGTTCATCCAACGACACCGTTTATTGGTTCTCTCTTATTGAAATATGTGCTTCTGTCAATGTGACTGATGTGAACATGCTAGAAATCATGCTAAATACTATGTTTAGGCTTCATGCCGTTACTATTGAGACTCGAGCGGTCATCTTAATGCGAAAACGCTAGATATTATGCTAAGGCTTCACGCCGATGTTGTTGAGACCTGAGTGGTCGTTTATTGTTGTCATCTCATGTGTTTCATTGATATTATATACTCAGTCCTGTCATTGCATATCATATCATGTCTCAGTCTCGGTAATTGTTGTTTTGCACATTATATCATTGATTTGGGCTAGTTCATCCCTTGTGAGCCGATGTGAGCGAGACTGGAGAGTGATGACTGAATGAGGTCGAGAGCCTGATATTGAGTGAAAGATATTGGATCGGGCTTCAAGCCACAGCATGTTATATTGATTATGCCTGGATATGGCTTATGTTAGCGCTTGGGTTGTAGGAGCCCCTCCGAAGTCTATAACACACCCCCAGTGAGCGCAGTGATATTTGAGGGATGGATCTTCTCTGGACATGGATCTTGTCTGAAGTATTTTTATTTGAGGGATGGATCTTCCCTTGACATGGATCTTGTCCGAAATGTTTATATTTGGAGATGGATCTTCTCCATGAGGCTGGATTGGCCTGTTTTCATCGGTATTGAGCGACTGAGGCCAGTGATGTGTATACATATTCTGGGATGGATATTCCCTGGGTCGTTGAGCCATATACAGTACCAAGTGGTTTTGAGGTGTATCATTATCTGGAGATGGATCTTCTCCATAGGGCTGGATCGGCCTTCCTCAGTACTGGGTGAATTCTGTCTAATGTGTATATGTTCTGGGATGTATTTTTCGTGGGACATGCTAGCCATATACAGTACTGAGTGGACGAGTATTTGAGAGTGGGAGAACATTTTGCATTTCATATTGTTGATGCATTGGCATGTAGAATACGTCGAGTTATATATTTTAAACTGTTCGGAATGTAATTATCTTATCACTTTGAGTTGTCTAGTTATTTGAAAGCATGGCTAAATTTTTGTACATTGATTATGTCATAAATGTGGAGTTTTAATCCATCACTACCTCTCAGCCCACAGGTTGGGCTTGTTACTTACTGAGTTTGTGTACTCACGTTACCCCTTGCACCTTATCTGCAGATCCTGGTATCCCAGGTCACGATAGTGCCAGTTGATCGTTTGTTGCGGTTCATCTTCGGAGGGGGCGAGGTAGTTTCTTGGCGATCCCAAACCCGCCTTTCTCCTTCCCTATCTTCTTTTGTGTATTTTGTTAGTTATTTCCCAGAAAAATGTTTTCTTGATTTATTTTTGCACTATTGTAGTATGGCTCATGACTTAGTGACACCCAAGGTCGGGCTTGGATTTCCCGCATTTTTGGAGTTTGATCTTATTTATTTTACGGGATTTCAGTAAGAAAAGATCAATATATGTCTTTGAAATGAAATATCAGAATTTATTGGGAATGTGTCGGCTGGCCTAGTTCCATGATAGGCGCCATCACGACCGGGTTGGTTTGGGGTCGTGACAAGTTGGTACCAGAGCCTAGGTTACATAGGTCTCACCAGTCATGAGCAGGTTTAGTAGAGTATTGCGGATCGGTACGGAGACGTCTGTACTTATCTTCGAGAGGCTGCAGAACCCTTAGGAAAAATTTCACCTTCTTGAATTCTTGTCGTGCGAATCCATTCATTCAGCCAAAAGCGTTACTCTTTGAATTCTTTTCATGTATTCGAATATGCACATGAGCGCTCGGTATCAGCTATTCATCGACGGCTTGTGATTTCCATGGATGAGTTGCGAGATTGATTTTAGTAAGTTGATAATGGGCCAGTCTGGAGGACTTGAGGCCGAGTTTTGTCTGTGGCTTGAGTGCTGAGATTTCGATTTTGTGAGCACGTGCATTTGGGAGTTATATGTCTGTTGTGTCCCTATTGGTGGGATTTTGTGACTGGATGACTATGTGGTAAGTGTGATTTGATGGTGAGATGTGTTCAGATTGTTTGATTATGAAGAAATTGGCTGGAGATGTAGCAAGAACTATAGAGTGTTTGACTTCTGTCTTGAGTTTGCATATGGCCACGATTTTGGAAGGGTATAGAGAGATATCAGTTTGAGGCTAAGAAGGCGGGGTTATCTCCTACAGGGTGTCCTGAGGTTGTGTGATCTTCATGTCGTTATGTAACAAGTTCTCTTTTTCCAGAAAATGATATATGTTGCAATTTGAGTTTAGGTCTTTTGGGGAAGTTTGCATGACTATTACAATGGTGAATACGACATTTGTAGACGGTTGAGATATTTGATGGTTTGTGTTATATGAGCTTCTGAAGGATTTCGTTGAATCTCACTGTGGTATTGTGGCGGTGATAGCGTATGGGCATTGTGAGTTATTGTTTTTCTTATCTATGGATTTGATCCAAGTGGGGGAGTCTGCTAGTGATTAGTTGGTTGCCTGATATGTGTTGTATTGGTTTCAGTTTGGGGTATACTGGCGGATCAGTTATGACCTACAGAGGTGGAGTTTGAGAATGACTCGAGTAATGGGAATTTCTGGATACAGGTTGTATTTTACTCTATAGTGATATGGGTCTTATTACATGATTGAGTTGTTATTTGTAAAGGAAGTTATGTGCGTGAAGTAGGAATTTGCTTGTTTCCTTAGGGGGTGGGTTACTCCCTAAGGTGTTGGTGTGTTAATGGGGTATAAGTTGTTCGATCTACTTGATCAATTTAATTGGGAATTGCGTAGAGTGGGTGACTCTCGAGAAGGTTTTGCTGGATTTAGGGTTTATATATCATTGTGGATTCTACATTCCGGTATCATGAAAAGGGAAGGATAGTTCGAATTCATCGAAAGTCTCTTTAGAGTAAGTATTTGAGATGTAGTACTTTGGGGTGCTTAAGAGATATTCAGCGGTTTATGAGCCTTAAGGTGATGCAGTTCTGTGCTAGGGTCTCGCGTGGTGATTTCTGGTTGAGGATTTTGGTACTATAGCAAGGAGAAAGAATCAATAAGAAGGTAATTCAGAAGGGACTCAGAGAAATAGGACAGCTTGGTAGTAGATTGGATCGGCATGGTAATGAGTAAGATCGTTCCTTTGGGTACTTATGATGTGGTAAGGTTCTATGTGTGATTCGTGACGATGCTCTTGGGTTCTGGTGACCTGCGTAGCTTGGTTGAGTTAGAAGGATTCAATCCTAACGGTTTGGTTAAGTGCAAATGGAATTTTGAGAGTTCTAGATGGTCTCTACCATAGTTTGAGATGTATATTTCTACTGGTGTGTGGGGCATGTGGCATATTGTAATTTTCTCCAGAAGGAAATCTAATGGAAAGTTCTTAGCTAATTGAGTATGTAGTTCCTTGCGACTCAGAGTGGATTTGAGGTTTGTCGTATCGTTCATATGGTGGCATAATGAGTGCGATGTGTGGTGTAGCAGTGAGGTTGCGGGTGCTAGGTCACGATGCGATGTGAAAGAAAGGTTATGAATTCTTAGGTAGCATGGACGATCTCAGATGATCAGATAGATGGTGTTACTTTTAGATATGGCTCGATGAAGGTATAAGTTTCAGAAAAGGCACTATGTTAGCAAGGGGTTGGTATCTATTGTGATTCAGTCATTATTGACCTTCGGAGGGTCATTTGTCTATTGTGTATGACCGGATTGATTTGGGGTTCCTTAGTAGGCTCAATGGGGATAGGTGTTTTGCACCGAGTCGGATTGATTGGCTCCGTAGCGCTATTGTAAGGGGCATGCCAGTTAGTGGTCGTTGGGCTTATCTGTGTTCTGGGATGATTAATGAGTTACTCTTCCCTGCTACGGGGTGCTGCGGTTCGTTGGTTTTAGGCACACATGGTGTGGTTCAATTGTGGTCCTATAGCGGGATTTGAGTAAGGTAAGTAATTGGGTATTACAAGATTGAGACGTATTGGTTATGTTCTTTCGGGTTCGTGTGACATGGTATCATTCAAATCTCCATGGTTATGGAAATGCACTTTGAGTACTTGATAATGGGTTTCGCGTGGTTGTTGATTTTGACCAAGGCATAGCGAGGTATATAATATGGACCAGTATTTGGATGGAGTCACCCACTGCGGCGAAGTTTTGATCCTTGTGTATTAGATTCATGTGTTTTGGTTTTGCAGAGTGTGAGGAGTTCTTAGCATTGCGTTGTGGTGATACCCATTGATATTGCGGGACGGTTCTCTTGTTTGATGTCATTTTTCATGTTTCGGTACATTTGGAATGTTGTCTATTAGTGCACGAACTGCACGGGTTATGGCTTTAAGCGGCATTGATGTGTAATGTTACTAGAGTGGTTCTGTTGGATGAGAAGAGGTCATCGAACCTATAATGGGTGTTATCGGATCTGGTTGCGGCATATTTGGGAGGATATTGACGTTGATCAGCTTAGAAATTTTGCTATATTTCCTGTCGAAGAGAGGGAGTTCCATCGATTGTTGATCCGACGAATGGTTATGGGTTTATGCATGTTTCTTTCATCACTGGAATTAATGAAGGTTTTAGAACGGGTCTCTGTTTGATAATAGAGTTATTACCGGCATTGGGTTGCTTGAGCAGCCGCTGTGATTAGAAATTATCTCTACGGGTGTTTGAGTTATGTGGGATATCAGGTGATTTCACCTTGAGTTATAGCTATGGTTGGATACATCTTGTTCAGACTTATACAGTGTGTGGATGCGTGATTCCGATCTTATAGAAAAGTTCGGATGTAGAAATTGGATTCTAACGCTTATGGGTTAGGTTGGATGTAGAAATTTCATATGTGTTGTTTTATCAGATCTATGCGGGACAGGGTGACGTGGGATCACCCCCGGGTATAGGCGTGGTAAGGTTATTAGGCGATTTGATGGCTTTTGGAACAACTATGGGCATGTTCGAGGACGAACGTATGTTTAAGTGGGGGAGAATGTAACGACCCGATCAGTCATTCCGAGAGTTTTAGCCTCGTTTCCCCCATTTCTGCTTCATTTCGTATGGTTCATCTCTTTTTGTGTTGTGTTGGGTTGGTTGGCTCGGGTTCGGAGTGATTGTGGAGAGAAATGAGACACTTAGTCTCTTAAATTGGTTAATTAGTTGGAAAAGTCAATTGGAAGTTGACTTATAAGTAAATGATCTCGGAATGTGATTTTTATGGTTCAGATAGCTTCGTTAGAGGATTTTGGACTTAGGAGCGTGTTCAAAATGTTTTTCAGAGGTCTGTGGTAGAATTAGGCCTGAATTGGCGAAATTGGAAAGGCAATTTCCGGTCGGCGGCGGAAAAATTAGCTATTGAGGTCGGAATGGAATTTCGGGTATTGGAATAGGTTTGTAGTGTTGTTTGTGATGTGTGTGCAAAATTTCAGGTCATTCGGACGTAGTTTGGTTGGTTTCGGCATCGTTGGCGAATTTAAAAAAATTTAGAAATCCTTAGGCTTGAATTTCGGGTTAATTTGGTGTCTTGATGTTGTTTTGAGTGTTCTGAGGGTTCAAATAAGTTCGGGTGATGATATATGACGTGTGGGTATTTTTGGTTGAGGCCCAGAGGGGCTCGGGATGATTTCGGGTAGTCATCGGAAAGTTTAGACTTGAGAGATTTCAGCTGGTGCTGCTGGTTCTGGTTTTCCGCACCTGTGGAAGGGAGATCGCAGTTGCGGAGGTCGTAGGTGCGGTATGGGAGTCGTAAGTCCGGAGTTGGAGTCCTAGGGGATTTGCCGCAAAAGCGGGCGAGTGAGCGCACCTGCGAGCCCGCAGGTGCGAAGTGGTGACCGCAGATGCGGAGCGAGCTGGGCGAGTAATTTCCGCAGATGCGTATTATTTACGCAGATGCGTATTATGTCCGCAGATACATGGGTTTCATGTGCGAAGAATGGACCGCAGATGCGGTTTAGATGGGTAGTATGTATATAGGGTCCCCTTCGCGAATTTTCATATATTCCACCATTTTTGAAGACGGGTTTGGAGTTTTTGAGGAATTTTGAAGAGGGATTCAAGGGGAAACACATTGAGGTAACGTTTTTGAACCTAATACTCGATTCTATGGTGATTTTCAGTTAATAAAGCATGAAACTGGTGGGATCTAATGGTAAAAATTGAGGTGTTAGGGCTTGGAAATTTGAAGGTTGGATTTGGGTATTTGAGGGGTCATTTGTCATCGGATTTTGATGTATTTGGTAAGTATGGACTCGTGAGAGTATAAGGATTTTAGTTTTGCGATTTTTATCGGATTTCGAGACGTGGCCTCGGGGGTCGGGTTTGGGCAATTTCGGGAATTGTGATGTATTATGATAATTTTGATATGGGCTTTGTTCCTTTGGCATGTATTAATGATATAATACTTATTTTGGTTAGATTCGGGGCGATTTGTGGCCGAGTCGAGCGGCAAGGGCTTCGTGGAGTAGATTTTCGTCCGGTTTAAGGTAAGTAACGCTTCCAATCTTGGTTCTGAGGGTTCGAAACCCCGAACTACGTATTATGTGATTAGAATTGGGTGACGCACATGCCAAGTGACGGGCGTGCGGGCGTGCACCGTGAGACTTGTGACCTGGTTCATCCCACGGCACCGTTTATTGGTTCTCTCTTGTTGATAAATGTAGTTTTTTCAATGTGACTGATGTGAACATGCTAGAAATCATGCTAAATACTATGTTAAGGCTTCACGCCGATACTGTTGAGACCCGATCGGTCGTCTTAATGCGAACATGCTAGATATTGCGTTAAGGCTTCACGTTGATGTTGTTGACACCTGAGTGGTCGTTTATTGCTATCATCTCATGTGTTTCATTGATATTATATACTCAGTCATGTCAGTGCATATCATATCATGTCTCTGTCTCGGTAATTGTTGTTTTGCACATTATATCATTAATTCAGGCTAGTTCATGCATTGTGAGCCCATGTGAGCGAGACTGGAGAGTGATGACTGAGTGATACCGAGAGCCTGATATTGAGTGACAGATATGGGATCGGGCTGCACGCCGCACCATGTTATATTGATTATGCCTGGGTATGGCTTATGTTAGCGTTTGGGTTGTAGGAGTCCCTCTGCAGTCTGTAACACACCCCTAGTGAGCGCAGTGATATTTGAGGGATGGATCTTCCCTGGACATGGATCTTGTCCGAAGTGTTTATATTTGAGGGATGGATCTTCCCTGGACATGGATCTTGTCCGAAGTGTTTATAATTAGAGATGGATCTTCTCCATGAGGCTGGATTGGTCTCTTTTCATCGGTACTGAGCGACTAAGGTCAGTGATATGTATACGTATTCTGGGATGGATCTTCCCTGGGCCGGTGAGCCATATACAGTACCGAGTGGTTGTGAGGTGTATCATTATCTGGAGATGGATATTCTCCATAGGGCTGGATCGGCCTTCCTCAGTACTGGGTCACTTCTGTCTGATATGTATATATTATGGATGGATATTCCCTGGGCCATGCGATCCATATACAGTACTGAGTAGACAATTATTTGACAGTGGGACCACATTGTGCATTTCATATTGTTGATGCATTGGCATGTAGAATACGTTGAGTTACATATGTTAAACTGTTCGGAACTGTACTTATCTTATCACTTTGAGATGTCTAGTTAACTGAAAGCATGCCTAAATTTCTGTACATTGATTATGTCATAAATGTGGAGGTCTAATCCGTCATTACCTCTCAGCCCACAAGTTGGGCTTGTCTTACTGAGTTGGTGTACTCACGTTACCTCTTGCACCTTGTGTGCAGATTCAGGTATCCCAGGTCGCGATAGTGCCAGTTGATCGTTTGTTGCGGTTCATCTTCGGAGGGGGCGAGGTAGCTGCTTGGCGATCCCAGACCCGCCTTTCTCCTTCCCTATCTTCCTTTGTGTATTTTGTTAGTTATTTTCCAGACAAATGTTATCTTGATGTATTTTGGCACCATTGTAGTATGGCTCATGACTTAGTGACACCCGAGGCCCGGCTTGTATTTATTGAATTTTTGGAGTTTGAACTTATTTCTTTTACGGGATTTCAGTAAGAAAAGATCAACATCTGGCTTTTAAATGAAATATCAGAATTTATTGGGAATGTGTCGGCTGGACTAGTTCCATAATAGGCGCCATCACGACCGGGTTGATTTTGGGTCGTGACAAAATATATGCTTTATAATATAATTATCAAGTGAAATCAGGATCCCAACATCTTTATCATATTTGTTAAAACCAAAAATGGTTTTCTCTCTATTGTTTGTTTGTTCATTATTTGCTTGTTAACTCTCAACTCAACTTTTCCGATTCTCTCAAATAGTAATTAAAACAAAAACCATTTGTAGAATAGATAAACAAATCTCTGTGGGATCGACACTTTCTATACTATAATTTGACAGAATACGAGTTTAAATTCATATATGCTAGACACTCGTCAAATTTTTGGCGTCGTTGCCGGGGATTGACAGATATCTACTTCAGATTAATTATTTTGTTACTAGTTTGAGAACTTATTATAATAACTATTATTACTATTATTATTTTTTGTAGTATCTCTATCGACTCAATAGTAATATAAATATTAATATTATACTTAAACTATCATTTTTACCTAATATCGTAATATTACTATTTTTTTAATAGTAATATAACGTACTATTATTTATTATTGTCTCTTTTATATTATATAATATTTATTATAATTTTATAGTAATACTTGTAACAGTAGCATTTCCTTTCTACTACTACCTTATTCCTTCATCATTGTAATCATCTTTACTATTGTTATTTGGTAACCACATGCTACTAATTAATTACTACTATTATTTTGATTTTACTTCTCATATTTTATTTTAGTACTATTATTTTCTAGGAACTAAGTTAAAAAAAAGTTTTAATTTTCTTTAATTTAAGAATTTAAGGTAGTTTATAACCCGTTCTTCTACAAAAGAGCTGGTGAGTTATCTTGAAGCTAAAAAATCTCTTTGATTGCACAGGAAAGGACAGGCATCTTCTTCTCAAAATGTAACCTGCAACGGAATGGAGCATCAACTAGGTGATGACGACAACCCATATGAAATTCCACCACAAGTCCACGTAGATGAGCAATTTAATGAAGTGGTGACAAGACCAGCAAATAGAATCCTAAGGGATTATGTTATACCTGACCGTTTCAACTGTGAATCTAGTGTTAGGAAACCGCCAGTAGCAGCCAACAACTTTAAAATCAGGACCGGCCTGATTCGAAACAATTCAACAATCTTGTATCTTTACAGGAGATTCAAGCGAAGATCCACATAGTCATTTGATTGATTTTTTGGAACTCATTGAAACTTTTACGTATAATGGAGTATCTCCTGAAGCTATCAAGTTAAGGCTATTTCGTTTTTCTTTAAAAGGAGATGCCAAGAGTTGGTTGCGAAGTTTTCCTCAAGGGTCTATTACCACATGGGACCAGATGACTTAGAAACTTTTGAACAAATATTTTTCTCATGCTAAAACAACAAAGTTAAGACAAGATATATCTAATTTTTTGCAAACTAACACTGAGTCAGTTTATTAAGCATGGGAAATATTAAAAGTAATGCTGAGAAAATGTCCACATCATGACATTCTTGAACATATGCAATTGTATATTTTTTATCACGGGTTAAAACTCTCTTCTAGAAATGTGATTGATACAGTTGCAGGAGGTTCTGTAATGGGTAAAACTACAGAAGAAGCATTGCAATTATTGAATGAGATTTCTGAGAATGCCATCCAATGGGCATCTCTGAGTGTGTAATCATCAAGAAGGCTGCTACGGTAAATCAGGTAGATGCTCTAAATACACTGACACAACAAATTATTTCCTTGGCACAAAAGTTTGAATCTTTTCAGGTGAATACACAATAACCGAGCTAGACTGAGACTTGTGACATGTGTGGAGGAAACAGATTCACACAAATATTCCTTTCACTGACGCTTTATTGCAAATGCCTTCATAAGCCAAATTTCTAAAAGAAATTTTGTCAAGCAAAAGGAAATTAGAAGAAGTTTATGTGGTAATGCTTACTGAAAAATGCAGTGCTATACTTCAAATTAGCTACCACAAAAACATGACGATCCAGGTAGTTTTACTAATCCATGCACTTTGGGAGGAGTATATTTTGAAACAACACTTTGTGATTCCGGAGATTCAATAAATTTGATGCCATTTTGTATCATTAGAATATTGGATCTTGGCGAAATGAAAGACATGTGTGTTTCTCTTCAATTTGCAGATCAAAGTACTAAGAAACCTAGGGGGATAATTGAAAATGTACTTGTTAGAGTAGATAAATTTGTTTTCCCTGTAGATTTCATAGTACTTGAAATGAAGGAATGTCCCGATGAACCAATAATTTTGGGTAGACCACTTCTTGCTACAGGAAGAGCGATCATAAGGGCAACTAATCTTAAGAGTTGATGAAGAAAGAGTAATTTTTTATATGCAAAAGATGCTAAGATTTTCAGGGGATGAGACATCATCTTCGTGTTTTTCAATTGTCATAATTAGTAATATTACAGATGAATTCAAATATAATCACTTAATTTCATACTCAATGGAAAGATGTTTGGCCAAATTTGGCACTACACATGATGATGATCCTACCATTAGAAGAGAACCTGATGTACTGAAAAAATATTCTGAGGAAGAAGAAATGCAACCAGAATTAGTTCAACCAAAAATTGAACTCAAAATTCTCCCCTCCCATTTGAAAGTTTATCTTGAGCAAGAATTATTTCCTCTTCTTTGACTGCAGACCAAGAAGAAAGATTTATTGAAGTGTTGAAAGCACATAAAGGAGCCTTAGGATGGACTATAGAAGATATCAAAGGAATTAGTCCAGTTGTTTGTACACATAGGATCCTTATGGAGGATTGCTACAAGCCAATATTCTATCCCCAAAGAACACTGAATCCAGCAATGCAGGAAGTGGTGAAAAAGGAGATTGTAAAGCTTCTGGCGGCAGATATCATTTATCCTATTTCAGACAGCCCATGTGTAAGTCCCGTTCAAGTAGTAGCTAAGAAAGGAGGTATGACAGTTGTTAAAAATAAAAATAATAAACTCATACCTTCCAGAACTGTCACATGGTTGAGAGTCTGTATTGATTACAGTTAATGATGCCACAAGGAAAGATCATTTTCCTTTATCATTTATTGATTAAATGCTGGAAAGAATTGCAGGATATGGATTTTACTGTTTTCTTGATGGTTATTCAGGTTATAACCAGATACCAATCGCACCCGAAGATCAGGATAAGACAAATTTCACATGTCCTCATGGAACATATTCTTATCGGAGATTGCCATTTGGTCTGGGAAACGCCCCTACTACATTTCAGTTTTACATGTCAGCAATTTTTTCTGACATGAATGAAAAATTTCTTGAGATTTTTATAGATGATTTTACAATTTTTGGCAAAACATTTGAGGATTTTTTTTACCACTTGACTTTAGTTCTTAAGAGATGTGAAGAGAAAAACTTGATTCTTAATTGGGAAAAATGTCATTTTATGATTACTGAGAGAAATGTTTTAGGACATAAAATCACTGCTAAAGGGATAGAAGTTGATAAGGCTAAAATTGATCTTATAGCAGGATTATCCCCTCCCACAACCATTAACAGCGGAATGATTAAACATAAATAAAAGCCCATTAAAAATACAACTTATCCAAAATATGATACAACTGACCCGAAGTCGGGGCGTCACTGAGTATATGAGCGTCTAGAAGTACCGGATATAGTCAACAAATGTCTATAAACTTAAACATCAAAATAAAATAAACTAAGGAAGAGAAGATTGAGATCCTCGAACGTCATGCAGTTACCTCAATAGTCTCCAATCTCCAACATAGACAATCGGCAGCCGTCGTCGTGTCCAAAAGTGCATGGATCTGCACACAAGGTGTAGAGAGTAACGTGAGTACACCAACTCAGTAAGTAACAGGTCCAAACTATGGACTGGATATAGTGGAGAACTCAACCTCAATAGATATATAAAGGAACTAAATATGCAGAATCGTAGGCATGATTTCAATTCAAATATACAGTGTAAGACAATAAAGTAAATGAAGATCTGAACTGCACATGGTATGTAACTCAGTGTACTCTACATGTTGATGCACAGGCTGTATGAAATGCACCATATGCTCCCACTCTCTCAAGTGTTCAACCACTCGATACTGTATATGGCCATCTGGCTCAAGGAAATTCATCCCGGGACATATATAAAACACTGACTGATAGTCACCCAGTACTGAGTACAAAAGGGCAGTCCATCCCTGTGGAGAAATCCATCTCCCGGTATCAAGCACATCGGAAAAATCCATGTCCAGGGAAATCCATCCCTCAATAATATCATATGCACTCACGGGGGTGTGTTACAGACTCCGGAAGGGCTCCTACAGCCCAAGCACTATCAAAAGCATCAATATAACCGCTGCAACGTGCAACCCGATCCCATAACTATCACTCATAATAGGCTCTTGGCCTCACTCAGTCCAACCTCTCCAGTCTCACCATGGGCTCACAATGTCATGAAAATAACCAGGAACAGATGATATGATAGATCAATGAATTACCGAGATTGAGATATGCTATAAAGATGCATGATCGTGACTGAGTATGAAATAATAAAGGAAACTAATGAGATGACAGCAATAAACAACCGCTAAGGGGTCCCATAATACTGGCGCAAAGCCTAAAACATGATATCTAGTATAACTTACAGCTCAACTAACTCATCACATAACGAAACATGTATATTAACAGGATAGAGTCATTTAACGGTGCCATGGAATCGTCCAGGACGATATTCTCACAGTGGACGCTCAAACGCCCACCACTTGGCATGTGCGTCATCTCAATACTAATCACATAACACATAGTTCGGGGTTTCGAACCCTCAAAACCAAGTTCGGAAGCATTACTTACCTCAAGCCAAGCCAAATCCTACTCCGCTATGCTCTTGCCCCTCGATTCGGCCTCCAATTGCTCCGAATCTATTCACAACCAGCACAATACCATCAATATACGCTAAGGAAATGAATTCCACAACAAAAACTAACAAATTAGAGCAAGAACCCGAAATTGGTTCAAAATCGGCCCTCGGGCCCACGTCTCGAAATCCGGCAAAAATTATAAAACATGAAATCTCATTCACTACCGAGTCCATACATACGAGAAAAATCCAAATCCGAGATCGTTCACACATAAGTCAATATCTGATTGACTTTTCCAACTAAAGCTTCTAAATAGGAGACTAAGTGTCTCATTCCACTCCGAAACCATCCCGGACCCGAATCAACCAACCCGATACAATACCATACAGCTGAATAACACATAAAGAAGCAGAAATGAGGAAAGCGGGGCTATAACTCACGAAACGACCGGCCGGGTCGTTACAAATTATATTCTTTGAGTAATGTTGATGATGAAGAAATTAGAGTTAAGATGAAAGCTAAAAATTTCAACTTTATGAAAGAAGCTGTGAAGTTTATTTGTTCTAATGGAGTAAAAATTAATACAGGGACAATGGGAAAACCTTTAAATATTTCTTGTTCATGTATGTCAGAAACGGCACGCACTTGGGGTGAGTTTGTAAGTTCACGTCTGATCCCTTATGTTAATGTATCTAATTATGATAAGAAAAGGGTCATGCTCATATATGCTGTTCAACAGCATTTGCCTATAAATGTTGGGAGAATTATAGGTGATGGAATGGTAAAATGTCGTTTCAAGGATCGTAAACGCTTGTATTTTTCGTCTACAATCACTCGCTTAGCGAGACGATTTGAAGTACCCATTGACAATTTGGTAGAGACAAAAAATACTTATGTTGTTGAACGTAGCTTTTTGAATAGCTTGTTATCTCCCCATGGTCCGGAACTGGTTGCACATGAACATCATACTTTAGAAAGTCCAATATTGATTGAGGAAGAGAAGGCAGAAAATGTGGGTACCTCCTCTTCTCCCACTTCAACAGATATTCTCGTGTATCTCCAATAGATTTTACAGGAACAAGCTTCAATGAGAAAAATTTGGGATATCTTTGCAAAGACGCAAGCAGTGATTGGAGCGAAGATGGAACATGTTATGTCGGAGTTGACAGACACAAAAAAAGGGTCAATTTTATATGTCAAACTCTACATAATCATGTTGCTTGCACGTCCCCTACCATATGCTCGATGGTTTGTTTAATGCTATCAAGTGCTTTAATGGTTCAAATTTTCAGCCACATCAATTTACAGGTGCGGGCAGCAGCACTTTTTTTTTATCCAGGTACTAGTTGGTGTCGAATTCCAGAATGGTCAATCTCAATGCCGCCACCACCGCTAGATCCCATGCCATTTAGCAATGAACTTTTTTTTCTCCTATGCAACAACAATCAGTGGAATTGCTACTCCTAGCATTCCTATCACCCTATTCAATGGAGAACCATCAATTACTGCTCCACACATGGAGAACAATAATTTTGATGCAGATTTTAACTTCTTTCAGGATGAAGGCACATTGACTAGTGGATATTAGTGTTGGGGGTGTTCATTCGGTACAATGAACGATCTAAGTGTCGGGGAGTTGGTAAGTATTCTGCTCTTTCTTTCCATGGTCTCGAAGATTTGGCTGAAATTTTTGTATAAAGGTTACTATATTTTGTGGAAGAAAAAAGAAAACATTGGGTTGCTTTGGAGGCATCTAACTGGAAAGCTTTTGATGATCTTAGATGATATTTAACTGAAAGTTTTTTTTTGATTGTCTTGGTTATATACTTTTGTTGTAGTGACAAGTTATGATGATCTTGGTTGGCAATCTAACATAAAATAATTTTTGTTGTAAATATTAATGGCCTGTGAAGGGTAGAACTAATGGTTTTTGTGTTTTTGAAGGAAGAACTTTTGCACTCTTATAGGTAAGATTTGGTGATTGTAAATATATCTTAAAACTATGCAGGTTGTTGCTTTTAAATGCTTAACTTTCATGTGATTTTTTATAAAATGCTTATCTTTGTCATGAAAGTGATGCATACCTAACACTCATATGCACTTTAGTAATTTTCTCCTAAAAGGATTCTTCTCTTTTGTAGCAGTAAAATTGATAAATATATAAATAAAAATAAAAAATAAAAAAATAAAAAAAATTTAAAGATTTTGCACATGAATGACATCAATAAGTTTTTGACAACACTTCTAGAAATGTTTCAAATCCACAAGAGCTTTGAGAACTTCTAACTTTTGCCACTATTTTTGCAAATGTAAATAGTCTACTGCAATGAAACTTTGAATCTTTGGAAATAATTGAGACATGTATCTCATGATAGTCAATAACTAGAACTTGCCTCTATTGTTTGTCAAGGTAAAATCCTAAAAAAATGATGATTTTGGAAAATGAATTAGGCCATCTTTGGATCGTTTGAGCCTTTTGTTCATCCTACCAAATGAAAATATATCCCTAGTGCCCAAATTTTGAGCCTAAAGCCAAAAAGAAAAAAGAAATTATTATATAACACTCACTCATTATTTTTTCTGGCCTCGTGTTTAAGATAAAAAGAATGACAAGTTGTATATATGTGTACGATCAAAAGGAATGTTGGACAATTAAATTTCACAAAATACATATTATCAACTCGTATCTTGTATATGAATGATGAAGTACATATTTACCTCAGAAAAAGTGAACAAAAAAAAAAGAAATACTTGAAAATATATATATAGTATCTACAAAAACAAGAGAAAAAAAGAAAGAATTATAGTTATTAAAATCCTCATGATCATTGCTCATAAATAGACCTTTGTACTAAAAAGAGAAGCCAGGAAAGAAAACAAATGTAGTCACTTAAAATATTTCGTTATCCTACCAGTCGTCAGTCTAACATTACAAGCCAATAAAAGTCCTAAAAAATTCTAAATTCAGCATTAATCTACATTAGTGGAGATTGACAAGAAAGGCAAGCCTATGGTTTATTGAACTCTATCTTCGAGCAATCCATGTTCTCGATTTTTTCCAGAAAATCAAGGAATTCTAACGCTGATATTTGCAGAGTAAAACTGGAGGTATAGAATAATGTAAGTTCTTAAAAGTTCAAAAGGATTGACATATCAGGTGAAGTCTTTAATTTTTTTGAAAGGTAATGAATGTGTAGTTATCTAAAAAAAAAGTTTTTTTTATTAATCTCTTATTTTCTTTCCTTGGGTTGAGCAAAAGTTTAAGTGTGAGAAAATTTAATAAGTGCATTTTTCTATATTTTAGATATATAATTATCTTTGTAAAACCATAAAAATTATCAAATTTTTTTTGTATATTTAACTAAATAATGCAGGAAAGAGTGTGAAATAGTGGTTCAAGGTGAAGGAAGATTCCAAGGAAGAAATACAGCAAAGTAAAAAGCAAGAATCGGAAAGTGTCAAGAAAAGAGAATGGAAAATATTCTGCAACAAAATTACAAAAGGCAAAAAGCCGTTTTCAACCAAAATTCGTTTCCAAAAAAGTAAAATGGTTACCAACAAGTTAACTCATGTTTATAAAATGGACATTGACAATCACTACAGAAGTAACTTGGCAGATTTGAAATCATTCCTCTTGTAAAGTTTATTTCAGTTTTTAATCGTCTTCGTAGACCACAGTGGTGGCTACTCTTTCATTTCAGTTCTAAATAAATTTTAAGGTTGAAAATTACTCTAGATCCTATTTTTAATTAAATAGGCGGAATTATTCTTATTGAATATTTTTTTCTATTTTCTTATTTAATGGACATGAATATTTTCATTAGCAGTACTAGCTCTAGTATGGAGTAATTATCTTATGTTGAGAGAATGATGGATCTTGATAATTCTATATAATAGTGAAAGTTTATTTTTCAGTTTGACTTGCTTGGTTTGAAACTTCCAATTTATAAGCTTTTATAATTTGATGTTGTTTAATTTAGTCACACCTATTTTTTTTGTACCTTAAACTAACCTGTTATTCATTTTGTAATCGATAGAGGCGGAAGATGTAATAAAGTTAATAGTGGTGTTGATAAGTGTTGACATTTATTTAATCACATCTATCTGTTCTGTGTTAAAATTTGATTTTATACTAATTCTGAAATGGAAAGAGGCGAATAGTATAAAATTCAAGTAATAAAAAGTAAGGTAACCGAAAGAGACTTACTTTGATAAAAGAGCATGTTTTAGTTCAAGTATATATTTATGGTTCTTTAATATTACTATCTTGATAATTATTTGCATAACCGAGAGGAGTGCTATTAATTATTCAATTTAAGTAATCATATATAAGTGTAATCGAGAGAGGCATATGCATTGTATGAGAAATAGAAACTGAAAATATATATATGTTTTATAATAGAATTATCAAGTGAAATCAGGATCCCAACATCTTTATCATATTTGTTAAAACCAAAAATACTTTTCTCTATTGTTTGTTTGTTCGTTCGTTATTTCTTGTTAACTCTCAACTCAACTTTTCTGATTCTCTCAAAAAGTAATTAAAACAAGAACCATTTGTATAGATAAATCACCTCTGTGGATCGACATCTTTTTATACTATAATTTGACAGAGTACGAGTATAAAAATCATATACGCTAGACACTCGTCATGACACTAGAGCATCAAGAGTTGACTTTATTCATCAAGGAAGCTCTCTCTTTTATGTAGGCCATTTTGGATCCCAAACTCCTCCTCCTCTACTCTCTGTTAGCATATCTCACTTTAGAATATAACAATCAATTCAAGGATTGTGAAAAGTTCGCTCATCTCTCTCAATAGAATGTCACAAGTACAGCTTTAAGCACCATATGCTTGCCCCTCATGTAAATCACTACTAATGTAATCTCACTCAACTTGAAATCATGTAGAGCTTTTGCGAGATCTAATGAAGGCTTTTGGACCAAGGTAGGACTTTTTGGAATAGAATGGTTTCACGATTCAAAATTCATTAATGGTCATGATGGCGCCAGACACCACTGTCAGACAACCCAACACCAAGAAAGTTAATCAAAATTCTCATTTTAGTATTTTTGAAATCATTTCTTTTCCTTGCGTTTAACAACAAATAATGAACTTCACTGAGTAAATAAAGATGTTTTTAGCAAATTTAAATACTGAATAACCCCATAGTCATCCCAGAATCGGGTGTCACAAGTGCATGAGCAATATCTAGGAATTTAAAATGTAATACAACAGCTGTCCGGAATACAAATTGGACAGAAAAGAAAAACAATACTCTGAAGGAAACTATGTTGGCTGCGGGTCGTCTCGAGAGATTCAGCTTACCTAAGTATCTGCATCAACCATGCCGCTGCGCCTAACGAGGCCACTAGACATATATGTGCACATGCAACAAAAATGCACAACAAGTGTAGTATGAGTACGAAAACAACGCGTACCCAGTAAGTATCTAGTCTAACCTCAAAGAAGTAGTGACGAGAGATCGACTTCAACACTTACTAGCGGTCCAATAATGTAATACCAATAATGTGAAAAATTATGGATTTTATAAGGTGACTGCAAACTCAATAATCATGAAGCAGGTACACATTTCTTTTGTTAATAGAAGTTTTCAAACTTATTTCCATCTTTTTAACAATTTACATCCCCGGCCAATGAGGCCACATCGATTATCAATAATTCCAAGAACAATCAACCAAGTCATGCGCAAATCATATCGAGGTCGTACAGCCGGATCCAACATAATATTTAAACTGTGTACTACTAGAGGGTCGAATAGCGCGAACCATATATTTATCTATTATCCCGCTCGCGAACCATACATGCGACGCGCTCAAATACAAATAAGAGAATTACCCCGTTCACAAATCATACATGCGACATGGATAGAAAGTGATGTTTAGCACATATTCAAACATAGGTACACACATTCAAACAGTCAACCAAGACTTCATCAGGAAAACAATTACCCAAGGAAATGACAACTTCTTTTTATAACAGTTAAGAAAGTGATGTTTAGCCCTTAAGATATTTATTTACCAAGTTCGATATGATTTAGTCCTTTTAAATTGTTAATAAAATTACAAGTACAACAAGTAAAGCATGCTTTTGGGTCCTAGACTCCCTGGACTTAAGCATATAGTAGCTAGGCACAGACTCTCATCACCTCATGCATATGTAGCCCCCACAACTAGAAGCACATATTTACTTATTTCACCTATGGGGTTAATTCCCTCTTACAAGGTTAGACCGGAGACTTACCTCGCTCCGAAGTTTCACAATCGGCTTCCAAGCCCTTCCGATGATTCAAATCGATGAACGGCGCTTCAAAACTAGCCAATAATTATGCAAACCCATTAATATATGCTCAAGTACCCATTATAATTCAATTTATAACAATTTCTAATCCCGATCGAAAAGTCAATAAAAATCACCCTCGGGCCCACGTGCCTGGATTTCGAATTTTCGAAGAAAACTTTACCCATAAAATCACGAACTCAAATATATAATTTATTTCCAATCCCGTGCCCAAATTTGTTGTCCAAAATCCAAAAACACCAATTTCTAGGTTTTTTTCAAAATCCCAAAATTTCTACAATTTTACATGTTTAAATCCATATATAATCCTTGCATTTAACTCATAACTAGAAGAAATCACTTACCTCTTGATGATGATGGAACCCCTTCTCAAATGCTCTAAAAATCGCCTAAGACCAAGTGGGAAATGGATCAAGTCTCAGAATAAAAAGCCCTTGGCTCAGACGCAAATGTCGCATTTGCGGCATCTGGCTCGCAATTGCGATAGTCGCATTTGCGACAAAAGTATCGCAAATGCGAAGCCAAGCTGTCCCTACTCAGGGACTGATCCGCAAAAGCGACAAATTGCTCGCAAATGCGAACCCTCAGAAAATTCCCACATTTCGCAAATGCGAACCCTTCCTCGCAAATGCGATGATCGCATTTGCGACCATTACATCGCATTTACGATCACACCAGAACCACCAATCAAGTATCTTCACAAAACTCATTGAAGCTACTTCGAAACTCTCCGAGCCCCCGGGGCTCCAAACTAAACACCCGCACAAGTCTAAAAACATAACACAGACTTACTCGAGGCCTCAAATCTACATTTGATGCATAAACCTATCAAATTACGTCCGATTGACATCAAATTTTGCACACATGTTACATTTGACTCTGCGGACCTACTCCAACTTCTAGAATCGGAATCCGACCTCGATATCAAAAATTCCACACCCGGTCAAACTTCTCAATAAACCTTCAAATTTATAACTTTCGCCAAATGACCCCGAAATGACCTGCGGACCTCAAATTCCACTTCTGAACGTGCTCCGAATACCAAAATCACCAGACGGAATAATTCCCAGACTCGGAATCCCAAACGGACATCGCTAACATTGAAATACACCTCAACCCAAATTTATGAATTTTTCCAAAATGCCAACTTCCTCAATAGGCGTCGAAATGCTCTCGAGTCATTCAAAATCCGATCCGGACATACGCCCAAGTCCAATATCATCATACGAACCTGTTGGAACCTTCAAATCTCAATTCCGAGGTTGTTTACTCAAAAATAACACCTTAGTTAATTTTCCAACTTAAAGCTTCTGAAATGAGAATTTTCTCTCTAAACCAACTCTGAACTTCCCGAAATTCTATTCTGACCACACGTAAAAGTCATAATACATGAAGTGAAGCTAATCATGGCCTCAAACTGTCGAACGAACGCTAGATCTCAAAATGACCGGTCGGGTCGTTACATTTTCTCCCACTTAAACATATGTTCATCCTCGAACATGCTAAGAACTACGCTGGAGTTGTCTGAAATCACTGTTTAGAACCTCATGCACCTACCCATGCTACCATAACTCAGTTGAGCACATTTTCTCGAGCAAATCTGAAGATTCTCCCTTTTTACTTAGCCAAATAAGCCTTAGAGCCAAATTCCAACACCCAAAATTTTCTACCAGGTCGGTTTCCAACATACGAACACCATATCAACCACTGCACAATACACCAATACATGATTGCATACCTTTGCAGAATCCATACCATGCGTCGAGTACATGACCATAATAACATCCTCTGATAACGATATCCAAAATTCCACAAATTCGGTGCTCACAACACACCTCATGACGCATATAAGTCCTGTTCCAACTCTTGCAATATTGCTACGATGGAAGAGACGTGCCGAAACTCATAACCAACTGCCGAGTCAACAAATCATCGAGTATATTCTCCTGACAAGAACCATTACCTCATTCTGAACCACGCAACGATAAATTCTCTTCAATCTACTTCTTATAAACCCGATTGTACTGATCCCAGGTACAATAATCTCGTCTCACCTAGTATAAGTTGCCCAAGCAGTAAGCCACCTCAGACACTACCAAAAATCTCATATAATGCGCAATGTGACAATAAGCTACAAACTCGAACGTGATACATAAGGAAAACAAACTCTGGAAGGGACTCCACACGGCTAATTAGACAACCGAAAAGGTGTCATGAACTTCCCTCAGAAAATGGGAAACAAAACACACAAAATAGACATAGGGAGATGGAGTCAACATCACACTGTTGAGGCGTGCAACCCGATCCAAACAACATACCCGTGGCGACGTGCCACCCGATCCACACACAATATATAAGGAAATACTATCGAGCTAAAGTTCTCGTAACCAAAAAACATTTGAATATCTGACACAAGCACGCCAAGTGCATAATACCATCCCTGGGGAGACAGATAGCACCATACGCTACAAAACTCAAGCACACCTAAGGTGTGATATATGATATGAACCTCGAGAGCCATCCTGCTCGCATAACACCATCGCTACGCGGAACCTCAACACATATGAAATTTATCAAGACATTTCACAAATCACACGGCACAATATAGCATTACAGAAATAGCCGACGACGAAATGACATCCAACATCCGAATACTCCTCCATGAGTGGCGCTATGCTGAAATGAACACATCTGGCCTGATATAAAGTCTATATTCATATTTAAATCCATTCACAAACCTCAAGCTGATTCTGATCGCACCGTACTAGGCTAATAAACTTTCAAGGGTTCATAATAATCGCCTTTTTCCCATAACACACAAGAACAACCATCATAACCGGAACAAACTTCCACATTCCGCAACTAAATTAATCGAGCGCCTTCCAAGCATAAATTCTCAAACAAGCGATATTACTACATTCTTCATACTTGGTTTAAGTCTTAAATCAATCGAGTGACTACAATGTCACAGTTGTACAATCTTCCCGTGAGATATGCTTCCACGATCTTCCGCACAAGGTAACAAGTCCGCACATTTATACCACCGGCCGCACTAACGGTGTAAAGCAAATCAAGAATCCATAACCAGGATGCAAATCCTCTTTCACAAAACACCAATCTCAGGTGACGCTGAAGACAATACCAGCTTACTCTAAACATTCAAATCCCTTTCCTTCTCATCCGAGCTCGTGACATCTTTGCCAACACCGAACCGCAACCCTGATTCTCACTTTCAAATTTCAAACCGCTCATTGCACCTAACATGCCAATATGCGATAGTACATGAATTTCATCATTACTCCTGAAGCACTAAAAGGGTGATTACTTCATCACATAGAAACTTTTTACTTAACTCATTCCAAGAGAACCATATAAATACGCGAGTGAATTCTCATAGCAGTAGAACATGCAAATCCTCAAGTAGTGGTGTAAACCACCATAACCCTTTCAAGATCCGCCTACACATAACAGGCCAAAATACTTGGATATTTAAAAATAACATTGATTACAACGCCCATCAAACCTCGCACGTACCGTCACAAATCACATGCATAACTTGATCATGCTGAAGGATTTGATCACCGCCACCATTATGCATATTCAACCATGGATAACCAATCTAACTTCTTCTAATTCATCCTTAACTTGCCCTAGAGATAATAATAGCTCCATTCCTTAAATCACAAACCTAAACTCGCACTCATCTTGAGTGAACCCATTCCACGAGACAACATTGTCTCCAAACCCATGAACCATTTCATACCCTCATTGCACGCACATTCACATCTTCTAATAGTACACCCATTCTGATAATTCCTCTACGAATCCGAAGTCATTTTCTCTTTTTCCTCCAAATGATACTCTACAAGTAGAAAATATCATAGAACATTCCATGCCTCTTATCATAATATGCTACAAAAGCTCGATTCGTAACCATACAGCGACTTTGAAATCCTTAGGCACCGCATTTTAACCTTTGAATTCACTAGGACCACTGCTGAGAGTCACCCACTATGGCTTGGTCCCGAATATAATCCACTCCATGGCTCCGCTGGCACATGAACACCCATCTTAATAAAGCACCTGACTGAATCACTTCCCTTGTAAATCACCTCTGTACGAAGCATAACTCCTGAATTTCCCAAAGCCCGAATATGAGTCGATAATGCCAACTATAGACACCTCTATCAATTCCTTTGCTCAAATTACCACTTATGTTCTTATCTCTTATCTATAATAGCTCACCAATAAGCGGATAACCCGAAACCCCACAAGTAGATAACCATGCAACCCAATCATAGGGAGTGGGACTCTCCCACTTAGCTTGAAGTTACTATTACACAACTCTGGAACCCACCAAAATTCTTTCTTCATTGTTGACATGATCTTGCAAAACCAACCCGCTCAATTCCTCGAAATCCTTCTGCTAGCATTTCATGAACACTCTCAAGCAACATTCACATATTCGACCTCTTATTGGATAGTCAATAAAATCCTTCGCAGAAGTTTCGCCAACCACACGACCGCTGACCTGCTCATAGGAGATAACCTACCTGTGGAAATTACATTCCGACATCTTCCAACGTCGTTGCACGGGATACAATCACTATGACATCAATAACCCATCCTAAGGCCCGTTCTCATTCACCAACTGTACCAGTCCGTTCACTCCTTATGGACATCAACTAAATGTGCGACAATATCTTCCAATTCAAATTTATATTTCATCCTTCTTCATATCAAGCAACTCATTTCTGTTGCATCCAATCTCCCTCCGTATAATAGCCAGTATTTCAAATTAAGCCTGTGGACCCAATCACCGTCCACTAAAATTTTCAAATCACTCTAAACTTTTCCTCAAGGTGTGTAGTTATCCTACCTCTGAACCCATATGCTACTCTGCCACTCTCCCACTTTGATCAAACTCACTCCTTTAAGCAACCAGTCGACTTTTGCTTCTTACACATGGCCTTCTAGAAATTTAACCACCGCCTGACACTTCCCACATGTCTTTCCTCATCCTTTGCTTCCCAGTTGTTGCTTTAAATCAATATATATATCTCTGTAGCACTTGAACTGATAGATCGATACTAACTTCAACTCTTTCCGAAGATCCTCCCTCTGAGCCATCAACACTAGGAACGCCGATTGATTCTGAACCACCGCACACTACGATCTCTGAAAGTCGCTTCCCCTGCACCTTTCACAATACTCTGTTCTGAAGGTGAATTGAATAAAACCATAACACCGATGAACTTAACACTTTATATTCAATCAAGGACGACGACACCACATCACATATGAAGATCCCACCACGCTCGAAAATACCAAGTATCGTTTCTCCATCAACCCAAATTGAAAACTCATAGACCGGTTGCCTTGCCTCCGCCATAAATAAAATACCAAATCTCTAAATCGTGCTCTGAGAAAACCTTCTCTCAAGTCATTCACTACCCGACACATAGGCAAGTGTAACGACCCAGCCGATCGTTTCGTGAGATTAGCCATGTTTCCCCTGTTTCTGCCTTATCATATATTGCTTAGCCTATTTATGTTGTTTTGGGTCGGTTGGTTCGGGTTCAGAGTGGTCGTAGTGAGAACGGAGACACTTAGTCTCTTAAACTAGCTTAATAGTTGGAAAAGTCAACTGGGAGTTGACTTATTGGAAAACGACCTCGGAATGTGGATTTTATATCTCGGACAGCTTTGTTAGGTGATTTGGGACTTAGGAGTGTGTTCGGAATGAAGTTTTGATGTCCAGTGTAGAATTAGGCTTGGATTTGTGAAAGTTAGTTTTTGGCAATTACCGGTCTGCAATGGAAAATAGGCTATCAGAGTCGGAATGGAATTACGGAAGTTGGAGCAAATTCGTAATGTTATTTTGGATATGTGTGAAAATTTTCAAGTCAATCGGATGTGTTTTGGTTGGTTTCGGCATCATTGGCGAAATTTAGAAGTTTCAAAGTTCATAGGCTTGAATTTGATGTAATTTTGGTGTTTTTGTGTTGTTTTTGGTGTTTTGAAGGCTCGACAAAGTTTGAATTATGCTATGGGGTGTGTTGGTATGTTTGATTGGGGCCCTGAGGGGCTCGAGATTAATTTCGGATGGTTAGCGGAGGTTTGGACTTATGAAATTGCAGCAAAATAGCTACTGGTATGAACTTACTGGTGTGGCCGCACTTGCGGATGGGGAGCCACAGATGCGATGGCCGTAGGTGCGAAGAACCTTGCGTGGGTGCGAAAAGAGGCCAGGCAGGAGGAATCCGCAGGTGCGAAGCATGGCTCGCACCTGTGAAGTTGTAGGTGCGGAAAAGGACTCGCATGTGCGAAGTTTGGACTGTTAGTAGGATTTTGCAGGTGCACACCTGGGATCGCAGGTGCGGGTATGCAGGTGCGAAAAATGGTCCGCAAGTGCGGATTAACTGGACAGAAAATATAAATAGGTGCCTCCGAAAAATTTTGGTCATTTCTTCCATTGTTTTATGCGGGTTGAGCTCGTTTGAGAGCTAATTGAAGGAGGAATTCGAGGGTCTTCAGTGGAGGTAAGTTTTCCGGATTAAAAACTCGTTTCTATGTTATTTTTGACGGATTAGGCTTGAAATTTGAGGAATTTAAAGTAGAAAAGTTGGGGAAAATGGGAGGAAGTTTGGTAAAGTCTTTTGGTGATTTGAGCGGGCAATTGTGGTTTGATTGTGGTGTTCTTGGTATGTGTAGAATCGTGGGAGGATGAGGATTCTAGTAATGTAAATTTTATAGAATTCCGAGATGCAGGTCTGGGGCTCGGGTTTGGCCGAATTTCGAGAATTTTGTATAAGTTGATAGTTTTCGATTGGGTTTTGTTCCTTTAGGGTATATTGATGATGTTAATCTGGTTTTGGTTAGATTCAGAGCAATCAGGAGCCGATTTGAGGGGCAAGAGCATCGCGGACTAGTATTGTGGCTCGGTAGAGGTAAGTAATGGCTATAAATCTTGTCCTGAGGGTATGAAACCCCGGACTTCATATTTCTCACTATTTTTAAAATTGTGTTCTAAAACTATTGATATATTTGGGCTATAACCCATGTTTGGGGCCTCGTGCCGACTTGTTTGGACCCCTCAGGGGCTTTTTACTGTTATTTCCTCACTGTTGATTTATTATTTACACTCAGTCAGGTTATGTTTAACTGATTTCGGAACTCAGCTTTATTTACACTGTTTTGAGATATAAACTGATGCTTTTGGGTTGAGGACCTCGTTTTACTGATATGCCCGAGGGGATTTTGAGAATTTCTGACTGAGTGAGGCTGAGGGCCTGATTGTGAGGATATGATACGCCATGATGTGGCTTGATATTAGCGCTTGGGCTGAAGGAGCCCCTCCAGAGTCTATACACACTCCCAGTGAGCGCAGGTATCTACTGAGTGCGAATGCCAAGTGAAGAGTGCCGAGTGACGAGTGATTGGGAGGCATGAGTGACAGTGAGGCTGCCCGAGGGGCGGATACTGAGTGGCTGTGAGGTGCTGAGTGATGTTCTGCCCGAGGGGTGATTTATGATTCATGTTCTGCCTGAGGGGCTATTTATGACTTATTTCATTTTTACATTAAATCCTTTGGCAATTTTTACTTCTGAACACATTTTTCAAAGGATTTTTCTAAAGTTGGTTTTTAAGGTATGTTGACTTCATATATATATATATATATATGTATGTATATATATATATGTATGTATATATATATATGTATGTATATACTATTGGAAGAAAAGGTTGTGCATATTGCGAACTGATGATCTGATTCTATGTGTTTCTTACTGCTTAGACTTGATTTATCTCATTACTACTGAGATGGCGTACTCACATTACTCCCTTCTCCCCTGTTTGCAGATACAGGTGTTGATATTGAGCGTTATCCATCTATTCCATGCGGATCCGAAATTCGGGACATAGAGGTAGTTGTTCAGTGTCCGCAGCATCTCAGTTTTCCTTCTTATGTTGTACCTAGTTATTCGTTCGGAGGTTTTGTATTATAATAGTAGACTTTTTGGTGTATTTCTTAGATGTTCATGACATGTTGACTCCAGATTTTGGGGATGCTTTAGACTGTTTAACTGTTTATTCTACCTAATGGATTTAGTTATTCTATATACTTCTATGAAATGTTGAAAATGGTTGGGATTTTGGAAAGAAACTGTAATTATTTGATTATTGGCTAGCCTAGTTCCACGATAGGCGCCATCACGACCAGTTTAGGATTTGGGGTCGTGACAAGTTGGTATCAGAGCCTAGGTTACATTGGACTCAACGGTCATGATCAGGTTTAGTAGAGTCTTGTGAATCGGTACGGAGACGTTTGTACTTATCTTCGAGAGGCTGCATAACCCTTAGGAACAATCTCATTTTTTTCTTGAATTCTGTCGTACCATTTGGTTGATTCTGGAAATCTAAACTTCTGTTGTTTCATTCTCTCACAGATAGTGAGGACTCGCGCTATCGATCAGGGCGATCAGCCACCAGCTAGACTAGCGAGGGGTCGAGGCCGTGGTAGAGGTAGGGGCCAGCCCGTGCAGCAGCCAGTGCAGTGCCAGTTGATCCCCCTACTGTTCAGGATCAGATTCCCGCCGCAGATGCTCCAGCGGGACAGGATCAGGCACCGGCAGTGCCTATTGTTATTCCGGGTCTTCAGGAGACCTTGGCTCAGATCTTGACTGTGTGTACCACCCTTGCTCAGGAAGTTTTCGCTACTTCTCAAGCCGGGGGAAGCAGTCAGACTCCAGTTGCCCGGACACCTGAGCAGGTTACTCAGGGCCATCAGACACCGGGGGCGGTTCCAGCCCAGTCAGTTACTCAAGTTCGGGACTTCGTGGTTCCGGTTATGCCAGAGGACGAGCAGCATAGACTAGAGAGATTTAGTAGACTACAGCCTCCGACAGTCAATGGTGCTGAGGGAGAGGATGCCCAAGATTTTCTAGATAAGTGTCAAAGGATGCTGTGTACTGCCGAGATTTTGGAGACAGTGGGGTCTCGTTTGCTACTTTTCAGTTTTCTAGTGGTGCTTTCACTTGGTGGGAGTCTTTTGAGAGGTTTAGGCTTGTTGGTTCAGCACCCCTCACCTGGCAGCAGTTCTCCACTATCTTTTTGGAGAAGTATGTACCCTAGTCTGACAGGGAGGAGCAGCGCAGGCATTTTGAGCAGCTGCATCAGGGGGAGCTATCAGTGATGCAGTATGAGATGCGGTTTTCGGAGTTGGCTCGTCATGCCATCGAGTTAGTCCCTACTGATAGGGAGAGGATTAGGAGGTTTGTGGATGTCCTCACTTATCAGCTCCGCCTTTTCATGACACGGGAGAGAGTATCAGATACTACATTCGAGCAGGTTGTTGATATTGCTCGAGATATTGAGTCAGTTTGCCGCCAGGAGCGGGAGGAGAGGGAGGCCAATAGGCCTTGTGGATCGGGCGGTTCTAGTGGTGCTCCTTCCAGGGGGCAGTTTCATCATGGTAGAGGTCGTTCATTCAGGCCTCCTCAGTGAGTTCGTCCAGCCTATAATGGTGCATCTTTGGGGCATGGTCCCCGCGGTTCTCAGCCAGGCCGTTCTTCATTCGGTGCCCTCCCAGCCCAGAGTTAAGCTCGAGCACCACCAGTTCAGAGTTCCTCTATGCATGATTCTTCTAGTGGCCATTCTGGTGCCAGGGGTTTCTATCAGTCCTCATCTCCAGCTCCAGGGAGTTGCTTCGAGTACGGCGAGTTTGGGCATATGTGGAGGCAGTGTCCACATCGTCCTGGTGGATCTTCTCAGTAGAGGGGCCAGCCCTCGACTTCAGCCCCAGTTACTTCACCACCCGCCCAGGCAGCCAGGGGTGGTATTCAGTCAGCTAGAGGCCAACCGAGAGGGGGAGTTCGAGCAGGTGGAGGTCAGGCCCGTATGTATGCGTTTCTATCCAGGCCAGATGCTATGGCCTCCGATGCAGTGATCGCAGGTATTGTCTCACTATGTTGTCGAGATGCTTTGGCTTTATTTGACCCTGGTTCTACATATTCCTATGTTTCTTCATATTTTGCCCATTTTCTGGATATGCCACGTGAGTCTTTAGTTACATCTGTTCATGTGTCGACTCCGGTGGGCGATACTGTTGTTGTGGACCGTGTGTATCGATCGTGTGTGATATCTATTGGGGGTCTGGAGACCGAGTGGACCTACTATTACTCAGCATGGTCGATTTTGATGTGATATTGGGCATGGATTGGAAATCTCTGTGTCATGTTGTTCTTGATTGTCACGCCAAGACCGTGACCTTAGCTATGCCAAGATGTCCGAGGGTTGAGTAGAGAGGTTTTTCTGAGTATATGCCTAGCAGGGTAATTTCCTACCTGAAGGCTCAGCGCATGGTTGAGAAGGGGTTGTTTATCTTATCTGACTTTTGTGAGGGATGTCACTGGTGAGACTCCCGCTATTGATTCGGTTCCTGTGGTCCGTGACTTTTTGGACATGTTTCCTGCAGACCTGCCAGGCATGCCACCTGACAGGGACATTGATTTTGGTATTGACTTGGTGCCAGGCACCCAGCCTATATCTATTCCACCTTATCGTATGGCACCAGCGCAGCTAAAGGAATTAAAGGAGAAGCTTCAGGAACTCTTAGAAAAGGGGTTTATTCAGCCTAGTGTGTCACCGTGGGGTGCACCGATGTTGTTCGTGAAGAAGGAGGATGGTTCTATGCGTATGTGTATTGATTATCGACAGCTGAACAGGGTTACAATGAAGAACCGGTATCCCTGGCCTCGTATAGATGACTTGTTTGATCAGTTGCAGGGTGCCAGGGTATTTTCCAAGATTGACTTGCATTCCGGATATCATCAGTTGAATATTCGGGGGCCAGATATTCCAAAGACTGCTTTCAGGACTAGATATGGTCATTATGAGTTTCTGGTTATGTCTTTCGGGATGACCAATGCCCCAGCAGCCTTTATGCACCTGATGCACAATGTATTCCGGCTTTATCTGGACTCTTTCATCATCGTGTTTATTGACGATATCTTGGTGTATTCCCGATCTCGAGAGGATCATGAGTAGCATTTGAGAGTTGTGCTTCAGACCTTGAGAGAGAAGAGATTGTATGCGAAATTTTTGAAGTGTGAGTTCTGGCTTGATTCAGTAGCGTTCTTGGAGCACGTGGTGTCCAGTGAGGGTATTCAGGTTGATTCGAAGAAGATAGAGGCGGTGCAGATCTGGCCTAGACCATCATCAGCTACCGAGATTCGCAGTTTCCTTGGTTTGGCAGGGTACTATCGTCGTTTTGTAGAGGGATTCTCATCTATTGCAGCACCTATGACCAGACTGACCCAGAAGGGTGCTCAGTTCAGGTGGACTTAGGAGTGTGAGGAGACCTTTCAGAAGCTCAAGTCAGCTTTGGCTACAGCTCCGGTATTGATTTTGCCTACATGTTCAGGTTCTTATACAGTTTACTGTGATGCCTCGAGAGTTGGCCTTGGAGCGATTTTGATGCAGGATGGTACGCGTCCAGACAGTTGAAGGTGCATGAGAAGAATTATCCAGTGAACGATCTTGAGCTAGCAGCTATTGTCCACGCCTTGAAGATTTGGCGTCATTATTTATATGGAGTGCTTATGAGATTTTCACTGATCACCGTAGTTTGCAGCATCTGCTTAAGCAGAAGGATATGAATTTGCGTCAGAGGAGGTGGTTGGAGCTTCTCAAGGATTAGGACCTCACTATTTTATATCATCCGAGGAAGGCCAATGTAGTGGTCGATGCCCTGAGTCGCAGAGCAGAGAGTTTGGAGAGTCTAGCCTACCTTCCAATAGGAGAGCGGCCATTAGCACTTGATGTTCAGGCTTTAGCGGGTCAGTTGGTGAGATTGGATCTATCAGATCCTCCGCGGGTATTGGCTTGTGTAGCCTCCAGGTCTTCTATTTATGATCAGATTAGAGCACGCTAGTATGATGATCCAGACTTGCTCGTTCTTCAGGACAGGGTCCGTCGCGATGATTCCAGGGATGTGGTTATTGGTGATGATGGGGTCATGAGGATGCAGGGCCGGATTTGCGTGCCCAATGTGGATGGACTTCGAGATTTGATTCTAGTTGAGGCCCATATTTCGCGGTATTCCATCCATCCAGGTGCCGCAAAGATGTATCAGGATCTGAGGCAGCATTATTGGTGGAGGCGGATGAAGAGGGATATTGTGGAGTTCGTGGCTCGGTGCCTCAACTGTCAGCAAGTTAAGTATGAGCACCAGAGACCAGGTGGATTGCTTCAGAGATTAGATATTCCGGAGTGGAAGTGGGAGCGAATCACCATGGACTTCGTAGTTAGACTCACACGGACTTCGAGGAGGTTTGATGCTATATGGGTTATTGTGGATTGACTGACCAAGTCCGCGCACTTCAATCCTGTTGGTACTACTTATTCTTTGGAGCGGTTAGCTGAGATTTATATCAGAGAGATTTTCTGATTGCATGGGGTTCCAGTTTCTATCATTTCTGACAGAGGTACTCAGTTCACATCTCAGTTTTGGAGAGCCGTACAGAGAGAGTTGGGTACTCAAGTCGAGTTGAGCAATGCATTTTATCCTCAGACCGACGGGCAGTCTAGGCAGAAGAGTTCCGCGGACCGGAAGGTCCGAAATGTGTCTTTCGTGGTTGGGGAGAAGGTGCTGCTGAAGGTGTCACCCATGAAGGGTGTTATGAGGTTCGGGAAGAGGGGAAAGTTGAGTACCAGGTTCATTGGGCCATTTGAGGTGCTTCAGAGGATTGGGGAGGTGGCTTATAGACTTGCCTTGCCTCCCAGCTTATCGAGTATTCATCCGGTGTTCCATGTTTCGATGCTCCGAAAGTATGTTTGTGACCCGTCTCATGTTTTGGACTTCAGCACGGTTTAGCTCGAGGATGATATGTCATATGAGGTAGAGCTAGTGGCTATTTTGGGTCGTCAGGTCAGAAAGTTGAGGTCTAAGGATATATCTTCAGTGAAGGTTTAGTGCAGAGGGAAGCCAATGAAGGATATCACCTGGGAGACCGAGCGGGAAATGCTAAGTAGATATCCTCACTTATTCGAGACTCCAGGTATGTTTCTAGACCCGTTCGAGGATGAACATTTGTTTAAGAGGGGGAGGATGTAACGACCCGGCCGGTCGTTTCATGAGATTAGCCCTGTTTCTCCTGTTTTTTCCTTATCATATGTTTCTTAGCCTATTTATGTTGTGTTTTGTCGGTTGGTTCGGGTTCGGAGTGGTATAGTGAGAACGGAGACACTTAGTCTCTTAAACTATCTTAATAGTTGGAAAAGTCAACTGGGAGTTGACTTATTGGAAAACAACCTCGGAATATGGATTTTATGGCTCGGATAGCTTCGTTAGGTGATTTGGGACTTAGGAGTGTGTTCGGAATGAAGTTTTAATGTCCGGTGTAGAATTAGGCTTGGATTGGCGAAAGTTAGTTTTTGGCGATTTCCGGTCGGCAGTGGAAAATAGGCTATCGGAGTCGGAATGGAAGTCTGAAAGTTGGAGCAAGTTCGTAATGTCATTTTGGATATGTGTGCAAATTTTTAGGTCAATCGGATGTGTTTTGGTTGGCTTCAGCATCATTGGCGAAATTTAGAAGTTTCAAAGTTCATAGGCTTGAATTTGATGTAATTTTGATGTTTCCAAGGCTTGACTAAGTTTGTATGATGCTATGGGGTGTGTTGGTATGTTTGGTTGGGGCCCCGAGGGGCTCGGGATTGATTTCGGATGGTTAGTGGAGGTTTGGACTTAGGAAATTGCAGCAAAATAGCTACTGGTGTGAGTTTACTAGTGTGGCCGCACCTGCGGATGGGGAGCCGCAAGTGCGATGGCCGCAGGTGTGAAGAACCTTGCGCAGGTGAGAAAAGAGGCCAGGTAGGAGGAATCCGCAGGTGCGAAGCATGGGTCGCACCTGCGAAGCCGCAAGTGAGGAAAAGGACTCGCAGGTGCGAAGTTTGGACTGTTAGTGGAATTTCGCATGTGTGCACCTGGGACAGCAAATGCGGGTCCGCAGGTGCGAAAAATGGTCCGCATGTGCGGATTCACTGGACAGAAAATATAAATAGGTTCCTCCGCGAAATTTTTGTCATTTCTTCCATTGTTGCATGCGGGTTGAGCTTGTTTGAGAGCAAATTGAAGGAGCAATTCGAGGGTCTTCAGTGGAGGTAAGTTTCCCGTATTAAAAACTCATTTATATGTTATTTTGTGACGTATTAGGCTTGAAATTTGAAGAATTTAAAGTAGAAAAGTTGGGAAATATGGGAGGAAGTTTGGAAAATTCTTTTGATGATTTGAGGGGGCAATTGTTGTTTGATTGTTGTGTTCTTGGTATGTGTAGAATTGTGGTAGGAAGAGGATTCTAGTGATGTAAATTTTATAGAATTCTGAGACGTGGGCCCAGGCTCGGGTTTCGTCGAATTTCGAGAATTTTGTATAAATTGATAGTTTTCGATTGGGTTTTGTTCCTTTAGCGTATATTGATGATGTTAATCTGGTTTGGTTAGATTCGGAGCAATCGGGAGCTAATTTGAGGGGCAAGAGCATCGCTATTGTGGCCCGGTAGAGGTAAGTAATGGCTATAAATCTTGTCCTGAGGGTATGAAACCCCGGACTTTATATTTCTCACTGTTTTTAGAATGGCACACATGTCGGATGACGAGTATGTGACGCGCACTGGTTTTTGGATTGGACTTGGTCCGCTCCGCGGCAACTATTGAGTTGCACATTTTTACTCTAAATCATATGTTAAATTTTGTTCTAAAACTATTGATATATTTGGGCTATAATCCATGTTTGGGGCCTCGTGCCGATTTGTTTGGACCCCTTGGGGGATTTTTACTGTTATTTCCTCACTGTTGATTTATTATTTACACTCGGTCTGGTTATGTTTAACTGATTTTGGAACTCAACCTTATTTACACTGTTTTGAGATATAAAATGATGCTTTTGGGTCGAGTACCCCGTTTTACTGATACCAAGGGGCTTTTGAGAGTTTCTGACTGAGTGAGGTCGAGGGCCTGATTGTGAGGATATGATACGCCACGAGGTGGATTGATATTAGTGCTTGGGCTGAAGGAGCCCCTCCGGAGTCTATACACACCCCCAGTGAGCGCAGGTACCTACTGAGTGCGAATTCCAAGTGAAGAGTGCCGAGTGACGAGTGATTGGGAGGCATGAGTGACAGTGAGGCTGCCCGAGGGGCTGATACTGAGTGGCTGTGAGGTGCTGAGTGTTGTTCTGCCCGAGGGGCGATTTATGATTCATGTTCTGCCCGAGGGGCTATTTATGACTTATTTCATTTTTACATTAAATCCTTTGGATATTTTTACTTCTGAAATTGTTGGAAAACACATTTTTCAAAGGATTTTTCTGAAGTTGATTTTTAAGGTATGTTGACTTCATATATATATATATATATATATATATATATATATATATATATATATATATATATATATATATATATATATATATATATATATATATATATATATATGTATATACTGTTGGAAGGAAAGGTTGTGCATATTGTGAACTGATGATCTAATTCTATGTGTTTCTTACTGCTTAGACTTGATTTATTTTCATTACTACTGAGTTGGCGTACTCACATTACTCCTTGCACCCCTGTGTGCAGATACAGGTGCTAATACCGAGCGCTAGCCATCTATTCCATGCGGAGCCGGAGTTCGGGACATAGAGGTAGCTATTCCGCGTCCGCAGCATCTCGGTTTTCCCTTCTTATGTTGTACCTAGTTATTCGTTTGGAGGTTTTGTATTATAATAGTAGACTATTTGGTATATTTCTTAGATGCTCATGACATGTTGACTCTGGATTTTGGGGATGGTTTAGACTGTTTAACTGTTTATTTTGCCTAATGGATTTAGTAATTCTATATACTTTTATGAAATGTTGAAAATGGTTGGGATTTTGGAAAGAAACTGTAATTATGTGATTATTGGCTATCCTAGTTCCACGATAGGCGCCATCACGGCTGGTTTAGTATTTGGGGTCGTGACAGCAAGCGTCTTGCTGTCACATCAATATTGTGTGATAACAACTCATGAGCATCATAGAAACCTGTGGACAGCCTCAGTGCTCTAAAAGTTACAGCTACTGGGCTGAAATGACAAAATATCATTCCACAAGGTGATGACAATAGCCTAATCAACTATGCAGGGAGAAACATCCTGCACCACATCTATAGTACCATCACATTTTCTCAATTCCCGATTTATAACAAGCGCTTCACGTTGCATAAGATTGAATGGAAATGAAATGAAAGCATAATCCTCAAAGGAATCAAATCGCACGATGAGAATCAAGAAAGGAAGTTCTCCTAACGGCCCTATAGCCTCTCGAAGATAAGTACAAACGTCTCTATACCGATCCGCAAGACTCTACTAGACTTGCTCATGACTCGTGAGACCTAAGTAAACCTAGTGCTTTGATAGCATGTTGTAACGATCCAAAATTCATTAATGATCGTGATGGCCCCGGACACCACTGTCAGGCAAGCCAACACCAAGAAAGTTCATCAAAATTCTCATTTTAGTATTTTTGAAATCATTTCTTTTTCTTGCATTTAACAACAAATAATGAACTTCACTGAGTAAATAATGATGTCTTTAGAAAATTTAAATACTGAATAACCCCATAGTCATCCCAGAATCCAGTGTCACAAGTGCATGAGAAATTTCTAGGAATTTAAAATGTAATACAATAACTGTCCGGAATAAAAATTGGACAGAAAAGAAAATACAATACTCTGAAGGAGACTCTGCTGGCTGCGGGTCGTCTCGAGAGATGCAGCTCACCTAAGTCTCTGCCTCAACCATGCCTTTGCGCCCAACGAGGCCACTAGACATATATGTGCCTGTGCAACAAAAGTGCACAGCAAGTGTAGTATGAGTACAAAAACAACGCGTACCTAGTAAGTATCCAGTCTAACCTCGAAGAAATAGTGACGAGAGGTCTACTTCGACACTTACTAGTGATCCAATAATGTATACCAATATGTGAAAAATTATGGATTTTATAAGGCGACTGCAAACTCTATAATCATGGAGCAGGTAAACATTTCTTTTGTTAATAGAAATTTTCAAACTTATTTCCATCTTTTTAACAATTTACATCCCCGGCCAATGAGGCCACATCAATTATCAATAATTCCAAAAACAATCAAGCAAGTCATGCCCAAATCATGACGAGGTTGTACGGCCCGATCCAACAGAATATTTAAATTGTGCCCTGCCAGGGGGTCGAATGGCGCGAACCATAGATGCATCTATTACCCCGATCGTGAATCATACATGCGACGCAATCAAATATAAATAAGAGAATTACTCCGCTCGCGAATCATACATGTGACACGGGTACATTTAGGTACACACATTCAAACAGTCAACCCAGACTTCATCAGGGAAACAATTACCCAAGGAAATGAAAACTTCTCTTTATAACAATCAAGAAAGTGATGTTTAGACCTTTAGTAATTTATTTACCAAGTTCGATATGATTTAGTCCTTTTAAATTGTCAATAAAATTACAAGTACAGCAAGTAAAGCATGTTTTTGGGTCCTAGACTACCTGTACTTTAGCATAATAGTAGCTACGCATGGACTATCATCACCTAATGTGTACGTAGACCCTAAAAATAGAAGCACATATTTACTTATTTCACCTACGGGGTTAATTCCCTCTTACAAGGTTAGACCAGAGACTTACCTCGCTCTGAAATTCCATAACCGGCATCCAAGCACTTCCGATGATTCAAATAAATGCACAACGCTCCAAAACTAGCCAATAATTATGCAAACTCGTTAATATATGCTCAAATACCCATTATAATTCAATTTATAACAATTTCTAACCCCGATTGAAAAGTCTATAAAAATCACCCTCGGGCCCACATGCCCGTATACCAAAATTTTTTGAAGATAAACATTACGCATCACCTTACGAACTCAAATATATAATTTATTTCCAATCTCATGCCCAAATTCGTGGTCAAAATTCAAAAATATCAATTTCTAGGTTTTCTTCAAAATCCCAAATTTTTTACAATTTTACATGTTTAAATCCATATATAATCCTTGCATTTAAGTCATAACTAGAAGAAATCACTTAACTCTTGATGATGATGGAAATCCTTCTCAAATTCTCTCAAAAATCGCCTAAGACCAAGTGGGAAATGAGCTCAGTCTCGGAATAAAAAAGCCTTGGCTTAGATGCAGATGTCACATCTGGCTCCCAATTGCGATAGTCGCATTTGCGACAAAAGCATCGCAAATGCGAAGCCAAGCTGTCCCTGCTCAGGTCGCATTTGCGACCAAGATCTTCACAAATGAAAAGGGGACTAATCCACAAAAGCGACAAATTGCTCGCAAATGTGAACCCCTCAGAAAATTCCCACCTTTCGCAAATGCGAACCCTTCCTCGCAAATGCGATCACCAGAACCAGCAATCAAATTTCTTCAGAAAACTTTCTGAAGCTACTTTGAAACTCACCCGAGCCCTGGGGCTCCAAACCAAACACCCCCACAAGTCAAAAAATATAACACGGACTTGTTCGAGGCCTCAAATCACATCAAACAATTCTAAAAAAAACAAATCACACCCCAATTCGAGTCTAATGAAACTAAGAGATTCCAATTTCTATATTCGATGCCAAAACCTATCAAATTACGTCCGATTGACATCAAATTTTACATACAGGTCACATTCGATATTACAGACCAACTCCAACTTCCATAATCGAAATCCGACCCCGATATTAAAAAGTTCACTTTGGGTCAAACTTCTCAAAAAACCTTCAAATTTATAACTTTCGCCAAATGACCTACGGACCTCCAATCCCACTTCCGAACGCGCTCCCAATACCAAAATCACCATATGGAGTTATTCCCAGATTTGGAATCCCAAATGGACATCGATAACATTGAAATACACCTCAACCCAAATTTATGATATTCTTCCAAAATGCCAACTTCCTCAATTAGCGTCGACAAACACTCTTGAGTCATCAAAAACCCGATCCGGACATAGAACCAAGTCCAATATCATCATACAAATCTGTTGGAACCTTCAAATCCCGATTCCGAGGTTGTTTACTCAAAAATCACACCTTAGTCAATTTTCCAACTTAAAGCTTCCGAAATGAGAATTTTCTCTCTAAACCAACTCCGAACTTTTCGATCCGACCACACTTAGAAGTCATAATAACTGAAGTGAAGCTACTCATAGCCTCAAACTACCGAACAACACACTAGATCTCAAAACGACCCGGGGTCGTTACAAATGGGTTCATCTTTCCATAAGCACTCCATTTTCTCTTTTTGGCTCATACTTTGTCGACTCTTTGAGTCATTTTATTTTTCCTAAGGGGAACTAAAGAGACATAATATCACTCTTTCTTGGTCATGATATTTATTTTCTCCTTCTCTACTTATTCCATGCCCTTTCATTCTTGTTTTTCTTTGAATACCTTCAACTCTTTACGGTATTCACTTTCTTTTTGGCATTTTTCTTTTTGTTCTTTCTTTTCTTTGCCTTCCCTTTTCTTCATTTCTTTCTCCTTATTTGTACCTTTATATCAATTTCAAACTCCTCATCTATCCCCCAAACTTATGTTTTAGCTAATTGTAGAATGCTAAGGAAAGATCGGGTGCCAAGAGAGGGTCATTACAAAACGGATAAAGGCTTGTAACCTGGTTATTGAATGAAAAAGGGCTTAGGCTCAAGTGAGTTGACTAGGGATATCACATTGGTAGGCTATGGAAGATTTCAAATTGGATAAAGGAGATCCTACAATCATTTCTCAAACCAAGCTACACTTAGAATTTTGCCTTGAAAAACATTCGGGGCAAGTTCTAGACTATAAACACGGGTACTCGGACGTGCAACTAAATGTCTCACCCCTCACTCTGCTGGATTGCTAAAGAGAACGGAGTCGAGGTCCCACAACAACCCTAGTTAACATTGAGAATTACAAATGGCTCGACTGAACCACTCGATGACTGTTTAAGTCAAAAGAAGAGTCAAAAGGTCACAACTAGAGCTATTTTCTGTCAACAACTTATTTTTAACCATAAGGTCGTGGGTAAATGTGTTGGTACCAAGTGAAGCATTCTTGAGACCCTTTTATTTATTACTACTGTCTTTACCTAAACATAAAAGAAAAACGGACTCACTCCCTTAAGAAGGTTGTCATGCCATCCATCGTTGGGAAAAGCCACCTGATTCACACAAAACCCACCTTTGGAAAGAACCATGGAATTAAGAAAACCAAAGGCTTATTTGGGAATGACCCAAAAGGTCATCTTAGACTTAAAAATCTCATTTCTACCCTCCTTGATATGTGTGCACAGTCCAGGCGTGATTCCTGAAAGCTTTTATGTTAGAAATGATGAAAATAATAAAAGTTGGCCTTAAAAGTTGATTTTATTTGACTTCGGTCAACGTTTTGAGTAAACGGACACGGACCCATGATTTGACGGTCCTGGTGGGACCGTAGTAAAATATGGGACCTGGACGTATTCCCGTAATCGAATTCCGAGGTCCCTAGCTCGAGATATGAACTTTTTATTGAAATTGAAAGACTAAAAATCTAATCATTTTAAGAATCTGGTTAATGTTTGATCTTGTTGGTATTGGGCTCGTATTTTGGCTCCGGTGCCCGGTACAGATCCAAAAAAATATTTATGCCTTATCTGTAAAATTTGGTGAGAAACGGAACTGATTTGACGTGACGCAGACGTTCGGTTGTGAAAATAGGAATTTTAAAGTGTTCTTGAGAATTTCAAATGTTTTGGTGTTAAATTCGTAGTTCTAGACGTTATTTTGGCGATTTGATCGCGCGATCAGATCTGTAGGATGTTTTTAGACTTTTGTGTGTGTTTGGTTTGGATCCCCAAGGGCTCGGGTGCCATTCGGGCGATGCGCAAGTTGAGTAACTCAATAGGGTTGCTTGTGCACCAGATCTAGTTTGCTCGCACCTGCGAACCTTTGGTCGCAGGTGCGAGCCAAGCTCCGCAGGTGTGACCGAAGGCTGGGAGGTCAGTTTCCACAGATGCGGGATTTTTTCCGCAAGAGCGGGACTGCAGAAGAGGAACCCAGTCCGCACGTATGACCCCAGTCGGCTCAGTCTTTTCTGCAGAAGCGGACACCTGGTCTGCAAAAGCATATCCGCAGGTGCGATTAATGCATAGCAGGTTCGAAATTCGCTGGGTAGTGAGTTAATTTATATTGGGACCTCAAGCCATTTCTTCACATTTTCAAAAGATAGAAGACCTAGGGGAAATTTTCAAAAAATAATTTCTTCCCCAAAGTATTGGTAAGTTATTCCAAATCATTTTCCTTCATTTTCCCATTTCATTTCATAAAATTTCAACCTAAAATCTAGGGTGTTCATGGTAGAAATTAGGAATTTTCGAAGAATTGGGTTTTTTTTTTGCAAATTGGGGATTTAGACCTCGATTTGGGGTCGAATCTCGAAGCTAAATACATATTCGGGCTCGGGGGTGAATGGGTAAATGAGTTTTGGTCCGAACCTCGAGTTTTGACCAAGCGAGCCAGGGATGATTTTTGACTTTTTGGGGGAAATGTTGGGAAACCTAAATTTATGTATTGAAATCGATTTCTTTAGCAATATTTGATGTTATTAAGTTAACTATGGCTAGATACGAGTGGGTTGGAGGTGGAACCTAGAGGAAAAGCGATAATTGATCAGTGAGTGGCATGTGGATCGAGGTAAGTGTTGTGTCTAACCTTGACTTGAGGGTTTAGGAACCTTTGCCTTATTTTCTATGTGATAAATCATGTGAGCGGCGTATATGTGAGGTGAAGAGTACCTATGCACCGCCAATTTACCTATTTTATAGGTTTTCTTTCCATTCTCTTTATATTGTTTCTTCCCTACTTTAATTGTTACATGTCTATTTGTGATTCTATGCCTAATTGTTACCTGTTAGATATTGTTCTCCCCATGTTGAAAATATTTGATATCCCGTAGAATTTTTGTTCCACGTTATTTGCTTAAGTTGTTCTTATCAGCACTATTATGATATCTGGTTTGGTCTCGCTGCGTAGTATTAATTTTATAGAGTTTTATTGATTATACGGCTACCGATTGCCTTGTTCTAAATTCTAAGTGTTGGTAAGTTCCCCATATAAATTTTTTGAAACTTCTGCACACTTTGTGTAATTTTATTATGATATAGTATGATCGGGTTGCACATCGCAACTGGAGGAATAAGGGTGATATATTGAGGAGGAATAAGGGTGAATTGCTATTATACGGTGGGATCGGGTTGCATGCCGCAACATGAGGAATAAGAGTGGATTGATATGGTGTACTAAGGGTGAATTTTCATATTGATATTGATATATGGTGGAATCGTGTTGCGCGCCGCAACATATATGTATATATATATATATATATATATATATATATATATATATATATATATATATATATATAATTTACTATTATTGTTACTGTTACGGAGGAATAAGGGAGGATTTTGTGTTGTCTGGTGGGATTGAGATGCGCTTCGCATCAGTTTATGTGTTTATGTATTTTTCTCTAACTGTGTAAGTTATTCAAGAGTTTTACATTTCACTTAAGGATTTGGTTATAGCTGAATACTGATAAGACATTTGAGTTATGTATTTATTTCTGCAAATTACTGCTTTTACATTATCCTGCTTCCTTTTCTGTTTTAGTTATAATTGTCAGTTATTATATTATGAGTGTCCCGCCGTAGCCTCGTCACTCCTTCTTCGAGGTTAGCCTCGTCACTTACCAGTACATGGGGTCGGTTGTATTGATACTTCACTCTGCACTTCCTGTGCAGATTTCGAAGCAGGTAGTGGTTGATTTAGAGATTGGCTTCAGGTTACACAGTTTGGAGACCTAAGGTAGTCCTGCTGGCGTCCGCAGGCCCTAGCGTCCCATTCTACATCTCTATATTACTATTTTCTTTATTTCCAAAACAATTGTAATTTCTTTTAGATAGATGTTCGTAGAAAATTATAGTGTGTTCGTGAATTGTGACACCGGATTTATGGGTAGGAGTATTATGTAAACGGAACCGATATCTATACATCTATACATTTATTTCTCTTTATTTTTCCTATTTACTGATAATTACTAAAAATGGAAAAGGAATGGCTAAATAACCTCTAATGTTGGTTTGCCTGGAAAGTGTGATGCTAGGCTACATCACGGTCCCGACGGTGGGAATTTGGGTCTTAACAAGTTGGTTTTAGAGCACTAGGTTGACTAGGTCTCACAATTCACGGACAAGCTTAGTAGAGTCTGGGGGATCGGTACGGAGACGTCTGTACTTATATCCTAGAGGCTACCGAGTTTAGGAACAATAACACTTCTATTCTTCTCTGTCGTGCGATTTTGTTCTCTCAGTTCTAATCAAACTCTTCTGCTCTTGTTCTTTCATAGATGGCAAGAACACGTACCGCTTCTTCAGCTGAGCAGCAGCCAGAGCCTCCAGCAGCAGCTCCTACGAGGGGCAGAGGTCGAGGTCAAGGCCGGAGCAGGGGCAGGGCTCAGCCCAGAGCCCGAGCAGCAGCCCCAGTCGTGGAGACTTAAGTAGAGTTCAATAATAAGGCTCTATCTAAGACCATTCCTGCCGGTCCAGCTCAGGTCTCGGAGGGGTTTATTGCTACCCTAGTGCTTCAGGATGCTTTGGTCCGATTAGTGGGCCTTACGAAGAGTATGGCCTAGACTGGCGCATTCCCCATGGTACCAGCCATCTCTCAGGATGGATGAAGAGCTCAGACTCCTGCTACTCACACTCCGGAGAAGATGGCTCCCCAGTTCCAGACTCCAGCAGCTCATCTAGTCGGAGTAGTTCAGTTGGTTGCTTCGGCACAGCCTGGTGATGGGTCAGATATGTCCTTTGAGGCCTTGTGGAGATTGGATAGGTTTACCGATCTCTTTCTAGTCCATTTCAGTGGTTCTACTTTAGAGGATCCCCATGAGTATCTTGACAACTTTCACGAGGTTCTTCACAACATGGGTATATTAGAGACTAATAGGGTCAACTTTGTTGCTTTTCAGATGACTGGTTCCGCCAAGAAATGGTGGAGGGATTATTTGTTGACCAGACCAGCTGGGTCTCCTGCCCTTACTTGGGACCAGTTCTCACATCTCTTCTTAGAGAAGTTTCTGCCCATCACCTTGAGAGAGGAGCACCGCTGTCAGTTCAAGCGTCTCCAGCAGAGCAGCAGGATTGTTACTCAGTATGAGACCCCTTTTGTGGATCTGGCCCATCATGCTATTCTTTTGCTTCCCACAGAGAGGGAGAGGGGAGAGGGTGAGGAGGTTTATTGAGGGACTTTCTCAGCCTATCATATTGCAGATGGCTAAGGAGACTAGGAGCGAGATTTCTTTCCAAGATGCGACCAATGTCACCAGACTAGTCGAAATGGTTCTTGGACAGGGAGGTCAGGGGCCAGATAAGAGACCTCGTCATTCCGGTGGGTTCAGCGGCGCCTCATATAGAGGCAGGGGTACTTTTGGTAGAGTCTATCCTCCTAGGACATTCCATTCAGCGCTTCAGACGTCCCACAGTGCTTTAGGGAGTCGTGGTTCTTATGTACCTCCTTCTGGGCAGCCAGCCTATAGTGCACCACCAGCTCCTATCAGAGCACCTCCTCTTCAGAGTTATTATCGTGGTCAACCAGCTCGTTAGGGTCAGTCTCAGTTTCCGCAACCACAATATCAAGATAGATGTTTCGAATGTGGTGATTATGGGCATATCCAGAGGACCGCCCCGAGATTATTGGGTGTGCAGCCACAACATCACGGTTCTCGTGCCATGGTTCCGGCACCAGTTGCTACACCGCCTGCTCAGCCAGCCAGAGGCAAGGGTCAGGTAGCCATAGGTAGGGTCCAGACTGGTAGAGGTGGAGGTCAGGTCGTTAGAGGTGTAGGCCCGCCAGCTAGAGGCCGTCCCAAGGATATGATTCTGAGTGGTGGGTACCAGCCCCGATGCAATGATTTTCCAGTAAGACCTGAGGCTAATTCATCCGATGCTATCATTACAGGTACTATTTTAGTTTGCAGTAGAGATGTTTCAGTTCTATTTGATCCAGGGTCTACCTATTCCTATGTGTCATCTTATTTTGCTTCATATTTGGTTGTGCCACGTGATTCCTTGAGTTCTCCTGTATATCTGTCCACACCTGTAGAAGATTTTATTATTGTAGATCGTGTCTATCGTTCGTGTGTGGTTATTATTGGAGGTCTCGAGACCAGCGTAGATCTTCTAATTCTTGATATGGTTTATTTTGATTTCATTTTGAGGATGGATTGGTTGTCATCTTATCATGCTATATTGTACTATCACGCCAAGAGAGTGACATTAGCCTTACTAGGGTTGCCTTGACTAGAGTGGAGAGCGACTCCTGGCCATTCTACTAGCAGGGTTATCTCTTATATGAAGGCTCGACGTATGGTCGAGAGGGGTGTTTGGCCTATTTGGCTTATGTTCGTGATTCTAGTGCGAAGGTTCCTTAATATGGATTATGTGCATGTTGTTCATGAGTTTCTAGAGGTATTTACTGCAGAGCTGCCGAGGATGCCACCCGACAGGGATATTGATTTCTGTATTGATTTAGCTCCGGGCACTTAGCCCACTTCCATTCCGCCACACCAGATGGCCCCACCAGAGTTAAAAGAATTGAAGAAATAGTTGCAGGATTTGCTCGATAAGGGCTTCATTAGACCTAGTGTCTTGCCTTGGGGTGCACTGGTTTTGTTTGTGAAGAAGAAGGGTGGGTCTATGAGGATGTGTATAAATTATCGGCAGTCGAACAAAGTCACCATCAAGAACAAGTATTTGTTGCCAAGGATTGATGATTTATTTGATCAACTTGAGGGTGCCAAGGTGTTTTCGAATATCGATTTGAGATATGGATACCATCAGTTGAGGATTAGGGCATCCGATGTCCCTAAGATAGCTTTTCGGACGCGTTATGTGCACTATGAGTTTATGGTGATATCCTTTGGGTTGACCAATTCCCCAGCAGCATTTATGGATTTGATGAACCGAGTGTTCAAGCCTTTTTTGGATTCCTTTGTGATCGTGTTTATTGATGACATCTTGATATACCACCGTAGTCGGGAGGAGCATGAGCAGCACCTTAAGATAGTGCTCCAGACTCTGAGAGATAGTTCGTTGTATGCAAAAATTTTGAAGTGCGAGTTTTGGTTGGATTCAGTCGCTTTCTTGGGCCACGTTGTATCAGCAGAGGGCATTCAGGTAGATCCTAAGAAGATTGAGGCAGTCAAGAAGTGGCCTAGACCCACTTCAGCCACGGAGATCAGGAGTTTATTGGGTTTGCGGGTTATTATCGTTGATTTTTGGAGGGATTTTCATCTATAGCACCCCTGTTGACCAGGTTAACCCAGAAGGGTGTCCCTTTCATATGGTTAGATGAGTGTGAGATGATATTTCAAAGGAACAAGACAGCTTTGACTACGGCACCTGTATTAGTATTACCCTCAGGTTCAGGATCTTATACAATGTATTGTGATGTATCTCGTATTGTTCTAGGTGCGATATTGATGCAGGGTGGCAAGGTTATTGCACATGCTTTGCGGCAACTGAAGGTTCACGAGAAGAATTACCCCGTTCATGATCTAGAGCTGGCAGCCATTATTCACGTGTTGAAGATTTGGAGGCACTTTCTTTACGGAGTGCCATATGAGGTATTCATGGATCATCGGAGCTTGCAGTATTTGTTCAAGCAGAAGGATCTCAATTTGAGGCAGAGTAGGTGGTTGGAGCTATTGAAAGATTATGAAATCACCATATTGTATCATCCCGGGAAGGCCCATATGGTGGCCGACGCTTTGAGTAGAAATTCAGCTAGTATGGGTAGCCTTGCATATATTCCAGTTGGTGAGAGACCGCTTGCATTGGATGTTTAGGCTTTGGCCAATCAGTTCGTGAGGTTGGATATTTCTGAGCCTAGTCATGTTCTAGCTTGTACAGTTGCTCGGTCTTCTTTGTTTGAGCACATTAGAGATCGGCAGTATGATGACCCACATTTGTTGGTCCTTATGGACACAGTACGACACGGCAGTTCCAAACATGTTACTGTTGGTGATGATGGGGTTCTGAGGATGCAGGAACGCATGTGTGTGCCTAACGTTAATGGGCTTTGTGAGTTGATTCCTGAAGAGGCCCATATTTTTTTGTATTCTATTCACCTAGGCGTCGCCAAGATGTACAAGTACTTACGACAACATTATTGGTGGAGGATGTGAAGAAGGATATAGTTGCTTATGTAGCTCGGTGCCTGAATTGTTAGCAGGTGAAGTATGAGCATCAGAGACCAGGTGGTTTGCTTCAGGGATGGAGATTCCTGAGTGGAAGTGGGAGTGTATCATTATGGACTTTGTTGTTGGACTCCCACGGATTCAGAGGAAGTTCGACGTCATTTGGGTCATTGTGGATATGCTGACTAAGTCGGAGCACTTCATTCCTGTGGCAGTTACCTATTCTTCGGAGCGGTTGGTAGAGATTTATATTCGGGAGATCGTCTGTCTTCACCGTGTGCCCGTGTCTATCATTTCTAATCGAGGTACACAATTTACCTCGTAACTCTGGAGGGCAGTACAGCATGAGTTGTGTACGTGGGTTGAGCTGAGCACAGCATTTCATCCTCAGATGGACGGGCAGTCTGAGCGTACTATTCAGATCTTGGAGGACATGCTCCGCGCTTGTGTTATAGACTTCGAAGGATCATGGTATCAGTTCTTTCCCCTTGCAGAGTTTGCCTACAACAACAGCTACTAGTCGAGCATTCAGATGGCTCCCTATGAGGCATTATATGGTAGACAGTGCAAGTCGCTAGTTGATTGGTTTGAGCCGGGGTAGGCTCGGTTGTTGGGTACTGACTTAGTACAGGAGGCCTTGGACAAGGTCAAGATTATACAGGATCGACTTCGCACAGTTAAGTCAAGCCAAAAGAGTTATGCCGATCATAGAGTTCGTGATGTGGTATTCATGGTCGGGGAGAGAGTGTTGTTGCGGGTGTCACCCATGAAAGGTGTCATAAGGTTTGGGAAGAAGGGAAAGTTGAGCCCTAGATATATCGGTCCTTTTGAGATTCTCAAGAGAATGGGAGAGGTGGCTTATAGACTTGCGTTTCCTCCGAGGTTATCAACAGTTCATCCAGTATTCCATGTGTCCATGCTCCGGAAGTATCATGGTGACCCATCCCACATGTTAGATTTCAGCTATGTCCAGTTGGACAAGGATTTGACTTATGAGGAGGAGCCGGTGGATATTCTAGACAGGTAGGTTTGTCAGTTGAGGTCGAAGAGTTATCCTTCAATTCGAGTGTAGTGGATAGGTCAGCATGTTGAGGCAGCTACTTGGGAGTCCGAGTCGTACGTGCGGAGTAGATATCCCCACCTATTCACCAGCTCAGGTACTTTTCTATGTCCATTTGAGGATGAACGGTTGTTTTAGATGTGGAGATTGTGATGACCCAAAAGGTCATCTCATATTTTAGAACTTGATTCTTCACTTTTACCCTTAATAATCTCATTTCTACCCTCATCGGTTTGCGTGCGCAGTCCGAGCATGATTCCGGAAAGCTTTTATGTTGGAAATAATGAAAATAATAATTTTTGGCCTTAAAAGTTAAATTAAGTTGACTTTGGTCAACGTTTTGAGTAAACGGACCCGGACCCGTATTTTGACGGTCCCGGTGGGTCCGTAGTGAAATATGGGACATGGGCGTATGCTTGAAATCAAATTCCGAGGTCCCTAGCTCGAGATATGAATTTTTGTTGAAAATTGATGACTGAATATCTAATGATTTTAAGAATTTGGTTAATGTTTGATCTTGTTGGTATCAGGCCCCTACTTTGATTCCGGAGCCCGGTAAAGGTCCAAAATAATATTTATTCCTTATCTGTGAAATTTGGTGAGAAATGGAACTGATTTGACGTGATTCGGACGTCCGATTGTGAAAATAAGAATTTTAAAGTGTTCTTGAGAATTTCATATGTTTGGGTGTTAAATTCGTAGTTCCAAGCGTTATTTTGGTGATTTGATCGTGAGAGCAGGTCTGTATGATGTTTTTAGACTTGTGTGCATTTGGAGTCCTGAGGGCTCGGTTGTCATTCAGGCGATGCCCAAGTTGAGTTTAAAACTCAACAGGGTTGCTGGTGCACCAGATCTGGTGTGCTCGCACCTGCGAGCCAAGCTCTGTAGGTGAGACCTAAGGTTGTGAGGCTAGTATCCGGAGATGCGGGATTTTCTCCGCAAGAGCGGGACCGCAGAAGAGGAACCCAGTCCGCAGGTGCGGCCCAGTCAGTTTAGCCTTTCCCGCAGAAGCGGAAACCTAGTCCGCTGAAGCGAATCCGCAAGTACGGTTAATGCACCGCAGGTGCGAAAGTCGCTGGGCAGTGACTTAATTATATCGGGACTCAAGCCATTTCTTCACATTTTCAAACAATAAAAGACCTAGGGGCGATTTTCAAAAGACAAGTTCTTCCCCAAAGTATTGGTAAGTGATTCCAAATTATTTTCCTTCATTTTCCCATTTCATTTCATAAAATTTCAACCTAAAATCTAGGGTGTTCATGGTAGAAATTAGGGATTTTGGAAGAATTAGAGGTTTTTGCAAATTGGGAATTTAGACCTCGATTTGGGGTCGAATTTCAAAACAAATTACATATTCGGGCTCAGGGGTGAATGTGTAAATGGGTTTTGGTCTGAACCTCGAGTTTTGACCAAGCGGGCCTGAGGTTGATTTTTGACTTTTTGGGGGAAATGTTGGGAACCCTAAATTTATGTATTGAAATCGATTTCTTTAGCAATATCTGATGTTATTAAGTTAATTATAGCTAGATACGAGTGTGTTGGAGGTGGAACCTAGAGGAAAAGCAGTAATTGAGCAGTGAGTGGCATGTGGATCGAAGTAAGTATTGTGTCTAACCTTGACTTGAGGGTTTAGGAACCTTTTCCTTATTTGCTATGTGATAAATCATGTGAGCGGCGTACACATGAGGTGATGAGTACCTATGCGCCGCCAATTTAACTGTTTTACCTGTTTTCTTTCCATTCTCTTTATATTGTTTCTTCCCTGCTTTAATTGTAACATGTCTACTTGCGATTCTATGCCTAATTGTTACCTGTTAGATATTATGCTCCCCTTGTTGAAAGTATTTGTTATCCTGTAGAATTATTGTTCCCTTTATTTTCTTAAGATGTTCTTATCTGCAGTATTATGATATCCTGGTTTGGTCTCGCTGAGTAGTATTAATTGTATAGAATTTTATTGATTATACGGCTCCTGGTTGCCTTGTTCTAAATTATAAGTGTTGGTAAGGGCCTCGTGTAAATTTTGTAAAACTTCTACACACTCTGTGTAATTTTATTATGATATGGTGGGATCAGGTTGCACGCCGCAACAGGAGGAATAAGGGTGAATTGCTATTATACGGTGGGATCGGGTTGCACGCCGCAACAAGAGGAATAAGGGTGGATTGATATGGTGTAATAAGAGTGATGTTCATGTTGATATTGATATATGGGGGATCAGGTTGCGCGCTGCAACAAATATATATTATTTACTGTTATTGTTATTGTTAGGGAGGAATAAGGGAGGATTTTGTATTGTCTGGTGGGATCGGGATGCGCGCCGCATCAGTTTATGTGTTTATGTATTTTTCTATGACTGTGTAAGTTATTCGATAGTTTTACATTTCACTTAAGGATTTGGTTATAGCTGAATATTGATAACACATTTGAGTTATGTATTTATTTCTGCAAATTACTGCTTTTACATTATCCTGCTTCCTTTTATGTTTTAGTTATAACTGTCTGTTGTTATATTGTGAGTGTCCCTCCGTAGACTCGTCACTCCTTCGTCGAGGTTAGGCTCAGCATTTACCAGTACATGGAGTCAGTTGTACTGATATTGCACTCTGCACTTCCTGTGCAGATTTTGGAGTAGGTAGTGGTTGATTGAGAGATTGGCTTCAGGCTACACAGTTTGGAGACCCAAGGTAGTCCTGCTGGTGTCCATAAGCCCTGGAGTCCCCTTCTACATCTCTATATTATTGTTTTCTTTATTTCCAAAACAATTGTAGTTTCTTTTAGACAGATGTTTGTAGAAAATCATATTTTTTTCGTGAATTGTGACACCGAATTTCTGGGTAGGAGTATTATGTAAATGGAACTGATATCTATACATCTTTACATATCTTTCGCTTTATTTTTCCTGTTTACTGATAATTACTAAAAATTGAAAAGGAATGTCTAAATAACCTCTAACGTTGGCTTGTCTGACAAGTGTGATGTTAAGCTCTATCACGGTCCCGATGGTGGAAATTTCGGGTCGTGACATTATTGCTCACTTAAGCATAAAAAGAAACTAACAAATCAAAAAGAAGCTACTAAAGTAAATAAGAAGTTATGCTACTAAGAAAAACAAACTAACGAAGCTATGAAATAAACTACTAAAAGTAAGACAAATGAATATACAAACCGAGGGGAGAATGGCATCCGCAGCACCCTCGATCTCCTCTAACTGTATCTCATAATCACCTAGCTGAGGGATAACAGAGTTGGTGAACATCTAGAGCATCTTCTCAGCGGTGTGGGCGGCAAGGTCCGGCTCCTCAGACTGGCTGTCTGCTGTCTGTGATGCCTCGGGTACTAACTGGTGCTGCTAGTGCTGTTGGGGCTGCTGGTGCTGTCTCCAGTAGAAGGTCAAGAGGGATATCTCCAGCTGATGCAAGCTTGGCCACCTGTTTGCTCAATCTTTCCACTGACTTCTTTGATGCCTGCCACCACACTCCTCACTTTATTGTTGGGCAAAGAAACGGCCTCGACCCACTTAGACACATAATCAATCGCAACTAGAATGTAGGTGTTCCTATTAGAGCTAAAAGACGGACCCATGAAATAAATACCCCACACATCGAAAATGTCTATCTTCAAAATGGTGGTGAGAGACATTTTGTTCTTCTTTGAAATTCCATCGGCCTTTGGCATTCATCACAACGTTTGACGAGCTCACTAGAATCCTTGTAGAGAGTTGGCCAATAGAATCCACAACTCAAAATTTATGCTGCCTTTCTTGCTCCTCCATGGTGACCTCCACACGGTGAAGAGTAGCAAGCCTCAAGAATTCTCATTTGTTCCTCCTCCGACACACATCGTCGAATCACACCATCGGTACAAATTCGGAAAAAGTACGGCTCATCCCAATAATAGTCAAGGCAATCTCGTTTGAGCTTCTTCCTTTGGTTTGAAGAGAACTCATTTGGTACAATGCCACTCACCAAAATAGTTTGCTAAGTCGGCGAATCATTGAAATGGCTAGGAGTTGATCGTCGGAAAATGAATCATTTATCTCAAGACCGTCATGTGGCTTCCTCTCACTACTACAAAAAAGGACTTTAGTGGAAATTACTTAATGGCTATAAGCTAATTGCCGCTAATTTACTCCTCTACACACAATATTGCCGGCATTTGAAATTTTTCCAAGAACAGATGTTCTTGTAGTGGCAATTCAATGTAATTGACAGTGAAAGTTACTACTTAAAATTTAAATTCAATGTAGTGGCCAACTAAAGTTAGTAATCAAAATTTAAATGCTAACTTTTACAAATTTTATCCTCCCTCCAATATTTTTCACCCTTTAAAATATTCCCTCCCGCTACCACACAAACACAATTACGCTCAATTTGCAAAAGGGTTTTCTCTACCATAAAAAGCCACAAAAGTACTAGGGTTTCTTCATTCATCTCTCTCATAGTCGTTGGCCCCAAGATCATCTCTGAACAATCACCAAGTAATCTCTTTATTCTGTTTGTCTGTCTATCTATCTATCTCTTCTCTTTTTGGTTGTAATTTAAACTTGTGGGAAAGAAATTTTTGATTTTTTTTGCTTGTTTCGTGGAATGTTCGCGGAACAAACTATTCACGTCCTTTGTCTTAACTAGATAGCCATCATATTTTTAATTAGTCTACTTTGACTCCAATTATCCTTGACTAAGTAATTAGGTTACTAATTCCATGTCATGTAAATTACCTCTTCATTTCTGAATCGATGTTTGTAATGATTAATAAATTTTGTCATACAGCATGAAATAGATCCTAACTGATAAATGCTTAATGACAACTCTTAGTGTGGAAATTAGAATGATGGAGATGGATCTTTTTGGTGAGATAGGGGGTGAAGATACGGAAAATGAAATCTTTGGTAAGAAACAGAAAATTAAATTTTGATAAGAGTGTTTACACAAAGTTATATGACTTTACAGAGATGGAGTAATTTTCCCATCTTCTCTGCCAAATTCACCTTCTTCTTGTCTTTCAAATTCTTTCAATTTTCCTTCTGGTGAAAGGACTAAAATAAGGGTTCGTCTTGTCTCCTAATAATTACTTACTTTATTTAAGTTGTTTTTACTTATTATAGACAATTGATTTTAATTACATTTTAGGTGATTTGATAACGTTAAAACGAAGTTTATAATATCAGTGTACAGAAATTAAACTCTGTATTATTATGCCTAACATTACATAGTGATAGTTAAATATTTATTTTTGTCTTTAAATAATCAATAGGATGTAAGAAAAATATAACTGGGCATTAGTAATTATTTTCGAATTGAACATATATATCGTTATGATTAAAATTGTAGTTTTTTAGTTATTGAATTGTTTTTATTTCTAAACTATTGATGACCCTTCTAGTCTTGAAATGAAAACCGAAGTATGCTAAAATATTCAAATGCTATGGCCTATCCCAACTTAAATTTTATGCATAATTGATCCTGGTGCTTGTCACTATATAGAGCTAATTGTAGACATAGTTAACTTCTGTAATTTATTTTATTATCTGCTTACTTCTAGAATTTGGTTTATGTGCTCAAATTTGGATTTTTGCTGGTCTATTTTACCAGGAGAACATTTAGGTTAGCTTCTTCATGATTTGTGTTTCTTTTTCAGTTATATAGTCTTCGAAAAGGAAGTTAACCGTGGAGATTTTATGGTACTGGATGTTATTTGTGTCTAAGTCTGTTATGAATAAACTATCACAGAATCTCAAACTTGCGAGCTAAAAATTTATAGTACCACATCAACTTGATGGTGTTTCAGTTTCATCTTTGTGTTATCTCAAACAGTGAAAAAGGGAAATGGAATTGAACTAAACTAAATCTGGTGCCATTTCATCCAATAGTTCTTTTTCCACTTGCATGCCTATTACTTTTTAGGGAGCCTTAGAGTAACTGGTAAAGCTATTACCGTGAAAATAACCTCTTTTAAACAAGATAAGATTGCGTACAATAGGCCCGTATAGTCTGACCCTTCCCCGGACCTTGCGTATAGTAGGAGCTTAGTGCACTAAACTGCCTTTTTTAATGCCTATTACTGTTTAGGCAAGAATTTTTTAGATAGCTCTGTCTACCCTTTAAAATAGTGGAGATATAAATTTCTAGTTTGATTTTATTTATATTTGGTTATTTTTCGTGCTCTATAATACTGAATCTTGGCACTTAATGAATTATACATGTATGTTTCCAATTTAAACATAAAAGAGATCATGTAATTGTCTTTGTGTGCAGTAGTCTAGATAATAAAAAATGTGTCAAGTGTAATTCATTAAGTTTGACAATTAAAGTTTTCCTGGCATACAATTGAGTTGATTTTACAATTAAATGTATACAAGCAGAATATAACGACATTAATGCACTGGAATCCTAATGCATTTAGTGTGCGTGTGTATATATATATATGAGTGTGTGTGTGCTGCATAGCTATATGTTGCATAAGAACTTCTAATAAAAATCTAACTTAAGGTGGAGTGTAAACTGATTTCGTACAAATATGCTTGTTAGTGTTTCTTTGTGTTGAAAATGGACTTCCATTAACTTTTCTTTCTTTAGATTGCTTTAAGGTTAATTATTTGCTACTCCCTTTTTCCAACTCTAGTTGCTGCTTTCTCTGTGAACCTTCTAAGTACTTCCTAAATGAGATTTTCTTTGTATATAGTAGTTTATACTATTTTTCTTTTCATATAAAATGAGAGTGAATCTTAAATTCATTAAAGGTTGAGTTCTGCATTATTTTACTACTGTAAAACTTAAGCCTTGCTTTGACATCTTGTCTAGCAAAATAAGAAAACTTAATATGTGGGCACTTAATTAAATACAGTTTGACATCATAGAGTTGGGTGTATTATACTACTTTCCATTTTGATATAGTTTATGGCTCTCAGTTTAAAGGGGCATAATTTCAACCTTAGCCATGAACTTTGATGTACACAATTCATCAGCAAGTTCTAGATCCTTTGCTTAGGAAATTTGAGGGGAAAAGCTCAAATTGTCTTATATAGATACAACAGTCTATTGAAATCTATATGTTCGGACTCTCTAAAAATATTATCCGCACTCGTGACGAATTCTCCAAACATCACTACTTTTGGATTACTCAGATAATGGAAGCAGATTTTAAAGCTCTTTCCAATCTCTTTGAATATCAAGCTTGCTGTAACTCTTTTCCGAAGGTAAGGTAGATATATACCCAACTGAGAACTCAATTAGCAAACTTAAATGTTCCACACTCAAAGGTCCTTCCAACCTTCCTTAGAACCTTCATTTTGATAATAGAGTATTTCATCAAGCTACTTAATTTTCCTGTTATCGACTACCGAGTATTCTTCAAATAAATTAAACGCATGTATAAGACCTCTATCCTTATGTTGATCTGCAATAATTATTTTTAGATATTCCTTCATTCTATGTGCCATGTTTTGTGAATATTCTTTTTAACCTGTAATATTCACTTGTACTTAATTCTACAATATTATGAGTCTGACTTAGTGTTGAATACTTGTCACTTCTGTTTATTTGTACGAGTGTGCTAAGGTTAATCACTGGTAACTTTAGTTCAATAATTTAAATGTATTATATTTTTATACATTACATTTCATATTTTGACATATTTATTTTTATTATTTCAGGTCATACATTCTGATGTTCGAAAATTTCGCATGTGGAATATTTCAATATGATGAACAGTTGCGAAAATTATTTGAAGTCATTATCGATAGGATTGATTATATTAGAACGAAAAATATAAGTTTTTCTTTTAAGTTGTGACATTAATATTTTGGTTTACTCCTTTCTTTTGTTTGTTTTAAATTTAGTAAGATATTTTATGAGATAATAGTATTATATTTTTAGTGTTAAACTTCTTTGCCGCCAAGAGGCTCTCTTTACTAATAATTTTGTTGAATTTACTAGTAATATTTTATGGACGAATGCGGTAGTCATTGTTAATGATGGCTAAACAATTATCGTTAAAGCTTGTGACTTTTGGCGACCATTTAATTGAATTTTTTGGCCATAAAAAAGGTGGCTAAAGGGATAAATTAAGATATTTTTACAATTGATATTGTAGCCATTCTAATTGTCACAAATAATTGATGTTAAAACTACTAACTTTTAGTGGCAGTTTAATCAAAGTTACCTGCTATAAAAATTGAACGCTAAAAGAGCATAGTTAGCCGTTATGCATTGGCTTCAACAACCAAAAATATTTTCGTTAAAAATAATAGTTTTTAGCGGCCATAAATCATACCCTTTACCAGCTTTGTTCGAACGGCCGCTAAAGGCTTTACCGACCCCCACATTGCCACCTAAAGACCAATTGCCGGTAAAGCTTGTAGCGGAAATTATTATTGCCGTTAAAGGCAATTTTAATTGCCACTAAAGCCCGTTTTGTAATAGTGCCTCGTCCTCCAAATTAGACAAGTGGTCCGCCACTTGGTTTTCACTACCCTTGCGGTCTTGAATCTCTAAATCAAATTATTGCAATAGAAGCACCCACCGCATTAATATTTCTTTAGAATCTTTCTTGCTCATGAAATATCTAAGCGCCGCATGGTTGGTGTGAACAATCACCTTTGTACCCATCAAGTACGGGCGGAACTTCTCCATAGCAAAAACAATAGCAAGGAGCTCTTTTTCGGTCACTGTTGTCACGCCCCGAACCTGGGCCTGGACGTAACACGGCACTCGGTGCCCGACTACATGTGACCGAGCGAACCAACTGGCTGGCGGAATCAACATGTGATATCATAACATACCGAATGCGGAATATAAACTAACACATGCTGATATACTAAAAGTCTGGATGATATAAATCAAAGTGCGGAAATACTAATACAATTCTGAAATATATTTGTAGCCAACATAGCTTAATATGAAAAGCCTGCGACTCTGTCTAACTATTACTCTAGTCTATGAAGCCTCTAATGAAGTACTGAAAACACTGACTGTCTAAAAATACTGAAGACTGTAAGGTAATGATAATGCCCCGAAAGAACTGGGGATCACCAAATAGCTAGTACGAGAATCCTAGCGCTCTGAATCGTCAACCTATGAATCATTACATGTATCGTGAGATGCTGGCCCCGGGAAAAAAGGGACGTCAGTACATTTGAATTGCACTAGTATGTAAAGCAACTGAAAGAAAGAATTATAAATACTGAAAATGAAACTAAGCTGATGACTGAGAATTGATAATTGATAACTGAAATGATAACTAATAATTGAACTGAAAGGAAGTAAGGATATGAATACTCCCTCTTCTGAATGATGAACAACCTGTTTATCTAAATAAGTTAGGGCCTCGGGCCCAATATATATATGCACAAGCTACGGCCTCAGGTCCAAGTATACGTATACATAACTACGACCTCAGGCCCAAAAATGCATAAAGCATAAACTACGGCCTCAGGCCCAAATAAATATGCATAAAGCATATAAATTACGGCCCCAGGCCCAAATACAAGTGTTCAACATTCAGGAACTGAGAATCATACTGAAATACATGATGCTGAAATACTACACCATACTGAGTTACATGATACTTGAATGCTGAATAGAGCTAGACTGAGACATATATTCATGA
>ML341660.1:0-36343 GCA_005239505.1 Nicotiana paniculata | reverse complement strand
CTGGACTTAAAATCCTATATTACTTGTCAACCACGTACACTTGCGTGTGCATTGGGAATTCAAGAAACACCGGGTATTAGCTTTTATGATTGCTCGATCTTCTCTTTATGACCGTATCCAGGAGCGCCACTATGATGATCCTCGCCTCCTAGTTCTTAAAGACATGGTATGACGAGGTGATGCCAGAGATGTGACTATTGATGATGATGGCGTTAAGAGGATGCAGCGCCGGATCTGTGTGCTCAATGTAGATGGGCTTCAGGAGTTTATTCTTGAGGTGGCCCACAGCTCGCGGTACTCCATTCATCCGGGTAACACGAAGATGCACCAGAATTTGAGACAACACTATTAGTGGAGGAGGATGAAGAAGGATATAGTTGGGTTTGTAGCCAAGTGTCACAACTGTCAGTAGGTTAAAGATGAGCATCAGAGACAAGATGGATTGCTTAAGAGGTTAGAGATCCCGGAGTGGAAGTGGGAGTGGATCACCATAGACTTTGTAGTTGGACTTCCACGGACATTGAGAAAGTTTGATGCTATTTGGGTGATCGTGGATCGCCTGACCAAGTCAGCTCATTTTATCCCAATGTTGACCACATATTCCTCAGAGAGATAGGCTGAGATTTATGTCATAGAGATCGTCCACCTTCACGGTATCCCAGTATCCATCATTTCAGATAGAGGTACACAATTCATATCACGATTCTAGAGAGCCGTACAATAGGAGTTGGGTACTACGATGGAGATAAGCACAACCTTTCACCCTCAGACGGACGAACAATCCGAGCGCACGATTCAGATTCTTGAGGATATGATCTGCACCTGTGTGATGGAGTTCGGAGGGTCATGGTACCAATACTTGCCACTTTAGAGTTTGCTTACAACAACAGTTACTAGTCTAGCATTCAGATGGCACCGTATGAGGCTTTGTATGGTAGGTGGTGTCGGTCCTCAGTGGGATGGTTTGAGTTGGGCGAGGCCCAATTGTTGGGTACAGATTTAGTCCAGGATGCCCTAGATAATGTGAAGCTAATTTAGGTTATACTTTGCACAACCCAGTCTAGACAGAAGAGTTATGCGGACCTAAAGGTTTGTGATTTGGCATTTATGGATGAGAGGGTCTTGCTTAAGGTATTGCCTTTGAAGGGTGTCATGAGATTCGGGAAGAAGGGCAAGCTGAGTCTGAGGTTCACTGGTCCTTTTGAGATATTGCAGCATGTTGGGGAGGTTGTTTATGAGCTTGCCTTTCCTCCCATCCTAGTAGGAGTTCATTCGGTATTCCATGTTTCTATGCTCTGGAAGTATCACGGTGATGCGACTCATGTATTGGATTTCAGCTCAGTCCAGTTGGACAAGGATCTATCTTATGTTGAGGAGCCAGTAGCCATTTTGGACAGGCAGGTCAGAAAGCTCAGTTCAAAGAATATTGATTCATTAAAGGTCCGGTGGAGGGGTCAGTCAGTCGAGGAGGCGACTTGGGAAACCGAGCAGGATATGCGCAGCCGTTACCCTCATCTTTTCACAGCTTCATGTATGTATTTATACTCGTTCGAGGGCGAACGATTGTTTTAAGAGGGGAGAATGTAATGACCCGGACCGTAGTTGGAACTGTGTGAATACGGATCCGGAATAGAATTTCGTTGACTCCGTTAGCTCTATTGAGTGATTTTGGGCTTAGAAGAGGTCTGTAGTGGATTTAGGCTTGAATTGGCAACAGTTGGGTTTTCGATGATTTCGGTCGGTAATGGAAATTTTGATATCGAGCACGGAATGGAATTCTGGAAGTGGCTGTAGGTTCATAGTATCATTTGTGACCTGTGTGTAAAGTTTTAGGTAATTCTTACTAGGTTTGATGTGTTTCGGCGTAGTTTCTAGAATTTGGTAAATCCTAAGTTTTTAAGCTTGAATCCATGCTTAATTCATGTTTTTGATGTTGTTCGATGGGGTTTGAAGGCTCGACTAAGTTTGTTTGGTGTTATAGGACTATTTGGTATGTTTTGTCGAGGTCTCGGGGTCCTCGGGTGAGTTTCGGATGCTAAACGGATTGGTGTCGGACTTTTGCCTTTGCTGAAGTTTGCTGCACCTGTTATTTTTTCACCTCCGGATATTGGACCACAGGTGCGAAGCCACAGATGCGGATATGGACCATGGAAGGTGAGACAACAAGTGTGGTTGGGGGACTGCAGAAGCGGGCTCGCAGATGCGGCCCAATGCCCGTAGATGTGGCCCCTGCCCGGTTTAGTGAAGTTCGCACCTGCGATGATTCTTCCGCAGGTGCGGGACCGCATATGCGGTCAAAGGAGAGCACAAGCGGAAATCGCTGGTCAGAAAAGAGTGAAATCGAGGGATTTTTGTTCATAACTCAAAACCTGATTTAGAGCTAGGTAGAAGGCGATTTTGCAAGGTTTTTGAAGAGGAAATCAGTGGATAACAGTTCCTAACTCTAATTCGTTTATACTTTATTAAGCTAGAGCAATTTTCTTCAGTTAATCAAGGAATTTGAGTGGAACGTGGGAAGTTGGGGGAAAAGTTGCCCAATCAAAATTTTCGCTTTTGATCGGGTTTTAGGCGTCGAAATTTGTTAATTTTTGGACGAGTGGTCTCGTTAGTGGATGGATGTTCTAATTTGGTAACTTTTACCCAATTCGGAGTCGTGGGCCCAGGGAGACTTTTTAGGCATTTTTCCTATTTTCATTCCTTATCTTCGAATTCATTTACTAAAGTAGTTACTTGTAGTAATATTTACATTACGCAATTGATTTGATTAGATTTGGGCCATTAGGAGTTGGATAATCGTGGCAAGAGCGTGATGTTGAGTTGATTTTAGCGGTTCGAGGTAAGTGGCTTGCTTAACCTTGTGTTGGGGAACTTTCCCTTAAGATGTTTGATATTATTTGATGTGTGTGCGTCGTGTGCATGAGGCGACTAGTACGTACACGGGCTATTGTTTCAAGAAATCCAATTTTTCCTTCATAAGTCATAAACTGTTTTTCCCTTACTAAACTGCACTATTATGTTTAATTTCTTACTTTTGATTAGGGAAGCCTACTTACGTGTTTCAACTTCCTATTTGACATTCTGTGCGACATGCTTAGTTCGATCTCTATTTTTCCCTTATTTGTGTTTCGTCTAAACTGTATAACTCGATTCCATACCTGTCATTTTATCTTGCGCTGCATATTTACTTTGGGACTATGGACGTATTCTGGGAGATCCCCCAGCACTACATATTTACTTTTGGGAATACGAACATATTCCGGGAGATCCCCCATCAATGCATATTTACTTTGGGACTATGGACGTATTTCGGAAGATCCTCTTGTACTGCATAATCATTCGGATTTACGGGACGGTATCCCGGGAGATTCCCTATTGTGTTTACCTTGTTCTTAGCCGAGAGCTCCCATAAACTGTAATTTTTGTGAATTCCTTTAATTGTTTTACCGTAAATTTTTATATATATATCTTACTGTTTAATTTATTATATTTACTCCGTTAGGGATTTGACTTGACCTCGACACTACTCGACCGAGGTTAGGCTCGGCACTTACTGGGTACGATTGTGATGTACTCATGCCCTATCATACACATTTTTTCATGTGTAGATCCAGGTACGAGTTATTAGCCTCAGGGTTAGTGCGTCTTACTGATTCCAGGAGACCTCAAGGTACTTATGCTTGTGCTCGTAGATCCTCGAAATCCCCTTCTACTCCCTCGCCTAGAGACTTTTTTTATTCATCTTCAGACTTTTGTATAGAGCTACATAGATTATAGAAGATTGTGATTTCACGACATTCGGGGTCTTGGGAGGTTATTTTGTATATGTCGAGCGGCACTATTTTTTTTTATTGCAATATGTAGTTTTATCCTTTATCATTTGATTTCTTTAAATTTTCTGTAATATTAGGCTTACCTAGTCGTAAAGACTAGGTGCCATCATGACACCTTTCAGAGGGTTAAATTGTGTCGTTACAATGACGTCGTGGGCCATGAATCGTGTGATAAGGGATTCATAGGCCATGAAATGGTGTCCTCGGGACATGAAGATGGTGCCCTTGGACTATGATGCCTTTGAATAGTGATGTGCATTTTTGAGAGATCCTCATGCCATGGAATAGTGTCTCCCTGCTATGAGGATGATGCCTTCAGAATATGACGCCTTTGGAAAAACTGGCGATGTTTCAGCCCATGAAATGTATATGATGCTTGGTCATATGAAAAATGAGATAAGACAAGGCTTAGTCTTGTGTAAGATGACGGCAGTGCTTAGCCATCGGTGAGTAGAGGATAGTGCTAGGTCTTAGATAGCGTAATGAAGATAGTATGTAATCTTATGCGAGGAAAAGGCAGTGCTTAGCCTTATGCAATTAGGGAGGCAATGTTCAGTCTCGATGCGAAGAAAGGCAGTTCTTAGCCTTATGCAATTAGGGAGGCAATGTTTAGCCTCATGCAAATAAGAGACAATTCTTAGTCTCATGCTGGGAAAGGAAATGCTTAGCCTTATTCGATTAGGGAGGCAATGCTTACCCTCATGAAAATAAGAGACAATGCTCAGTCTCATGCATGGAAAGAAAGTGTTTAGCCTTATAAAATTAGGGAGGCAATGCTTAACCTCATGCAAAAAGGAGACAATGTTTAGTCTCATGTAGGGAAAGGCAGTTCTTAGCCTTATGAAATTAGGGGGGAAATGCTTAGCCTCATGGAAAGATGAGACAATTCTTAGTCTCATGTAGGGAATGGCAGTGCTTGGCCTTATGCAATTAGGGAGGCAATGCTTAGCCTCATGCAAAGAAGAGACAATATACTTAGTCTCATGCAGGGAAAGGCAATGCTTAGCCTTATGCAAGGACAGAGGTAGAGCTTAACCTCATTCAAAATGATGAGAAGGCAGTGTGAAAGTAGAGTATTTCTTAGATGGAGGTGTTTGCGCTAGGTAATTTATCGTCATAAAGGTAGTGACTTGATGTATCTGCGGATAATGTTGTCTTATCATGCCTACATCAAAAGAAAAATTGTGAGTTCTGTGGGGAAGGTTGGTTCGTGCTTTCGTTTTCTTGCTCTATCTTTTCTCCTACCTTGATATCCTGTTTGAGTTACCTTGGGTAACATCTGGCTGTCATAGAAATAAAGTTTTTGAAAAATATATGCATACATTTGATAAATATAGTTATTAGAAATGTAGTAGTATGCGATATCAAGTAATTCAGATGAACCGATGATTGTGACATATTTTAGAGACATTGCGACCTACCGGTATTAGAATTTTGAGCCCCCCCTCAAAATTCTTCCCCAGTTAAAATGCAATACTTCTGACAATACTTTGGCTATCTCGCATATGACGAAGTTGACTGGACTTGCTTTAGAATTTTGAGGGTCCTCCTAAAAATTCTGATCATGGCAAAATGAAGATGTGACCAAACCCACAGGGCTGCCTACGTATCCCCTCTTAAAAGGGAATCAGGTCAAACGTAGTTCATCTACATCAAATAAAGAAATGTAAACAATCCTAAACATAGTATCTCTTGACTGCATCTGAGTTGATATTTTTTGGTCAAATCTCTCCGTCCATTTCTGCAAGTATAAGTGCTCCTCCTGTTAGTACCCGATGAACCATGTAGGGACCTTGTCAGTTGGGTGAGAACTTCCCCTTGGCTTCATCCTGATGTAGGAAGATTCTATTTAACACCAATTACCTCGGTGTCAATTGCCTTGACCTGACCCTTTTGTTGAAAACTCTTGCCATTCTGTTCTGGTAGAATTGAACGTGACATAATACATTTGTTACTTCCAAATGCACACAGAAGTATACGTGGTCGACAAGTAATATAAGATTTTAAGTCTAGATATCGTACCCCCAGTGACTTGTGATCAACTATAAACCAAATTAAACCCAAACAATTAATCTATTCAAGCGGTTCCTAAAGTATGAGTATCTAACTAAATCTAATCTAGAGTAGTAAATTATTAATAAAGGAAACAAGCCTACAATCTTAGAGATGAATTCAATGGGAGAAAATATTCTAGAGTTATGGGTTAGCTAACAGTCCCGTTGAGTTTTCCACTTAAACCGTCTAATTAATTTATCTAGTTTATTGGTTGACATGGTTAATAATTCTCGTAGTCTTCTCACGAAGTACTACTCGCATATTCAAGCTAGTCTAAAGCCTATATTCCTATGGAGTTATAATTAACAAGAACGTATTAATAATTCCTGTATATTAACCAAGCAAGGCGATTTCGTATATTCCTACCCTAACCGCAANCCCCCTCCCCCCCTCCAGAGTTAAGATCTTACTCTACTCAATCTTATATTCATTATAGAATTCCCTCTCCCGAGTTCAATCCTAGATTCATAGATAGTATTGAATTGGTGATCAAGTAATCAAATAATTAAGAGCAAGATTGAATAAATAAACCAATATGATAAGATAATAAAAACAATTCAAGCTTCAAACTTCAACTTTCATGTAGCACCCAACAACTCTAGAAGTAATAAACTATGAAAATTAAGAGAAGAGAAGAGAAGAGAAGAACTGGTTCGAAGCCTCCTTCAAACGTTGTGTGTGTTCCCCCACGTGAATTCTCCTTCAAAGTATGTTAGATCCCCTCAAAATTGGGTTTAGGACCCCTTTTATACGAGTTGGTACCGTGTAGGGATGAAATAACTTGTGCCGATCGATATAGAAAAATCCCTGCAACACAGTGTCCTGGCCAGCGAGAGGCGCTGGCCCTGGCGCTAGAAGCAGTGACAGAATTTGCTGCTCGATAAGTCTTTTGCCTTCTTTCACTATTTGATTTCAATTGTATCTTATGTGCTTTTATTCAAATTGGGGGGACAAACACCAAAGGTTCTCCCCCCCCCCCCCCCCCCCCCCCCCCCCCCCCCCCCCCTTCTTCTTCTTATTATTTTGTTTAAATTTCTTTTCTTTTTGTCTTCCGCGTTTTATCCAATTTTGCTCCAAATCTTTCATCTTCGCACCCCTTCATTCCTACACAGTTAAAATATAACATTAATCATAAACTAATATATCTAATACTCAAAAATGATTAAAATTATTAGAATGTGAGGCAACAATGGGTGAAAGATATAAAAGTCACAAACAAACAACTAACTTCTAACCTCCTAACCTTAGAGAGAGACTCTAACTCACCAAATATATGCTCGTTCACCTACTCTGTCGATTAAAGCTAATAACATCACCTATCTATCATGAAACAAGTGCCCTCACAAGAATAAAATAGTCCATACACTCAAATCAAAGAATGAATATAATTTAAGGTCTTAGTATAAAAGAACAACTCTCGCACTCAGAAATAAATTCCCTTTATTTTCAGCTCTCTCTTCATCAATTGTTTCACAAGTATTTCCTTATATCAAGACTGTTTATTTATTTTTTCAAAGCAATTTTTTTTATTCTCTCTTTTTTTTCATGTCACATTCTTTTCAAGAGGGCCTTTTCATCATATTGGAGCTATCATTGGTCACTACTTTTCACTTAGTCATCCCTTTCTTCAAATTTATCATTTAATATCACAATCTACGCAATAGTGCCCAAAGAAGTAGGATGCAAAAACTAGGGATTCAAAAAGAGGATCAAGGCAAAAATACGGCTTCCAAATAAAAGTATACAGGCTTGTAAGCATAGCAACACTTTTATCTTGTAAGCAGAGCAACATTTTTATTTCATTTCAATAACATGAGGGAAAGTTCTAGACTAATATGCAAAACATGGAATATATGTAATAAATCCTCACCACACATGGCACAAGTATTAATAAAGATGGATAAATTCTACTCTAAGACATACATGACTATCGCGAACGAGAAAATCAGAATCAGCTATATACAGAGTCACAACCCTAAGCTTAGGTGTCAGAAAGTCTGCTATTTTATTCATTACTCAAGCACTCAGAGGAAAGTACTACTCAAGCTCAGGGCCTAAATATTCTTGTATCAAACAACTAACAAAAGTTTTTCTTCTCCCTCTTTTACTAGTCCTAAAAAAATCTAATCCTAAAAATAAAAAAAATTACCTGGTTCAAGTTACATCCCTTGGAAAAGAATCGATGCAAAAGGAAAATCAAGGGGGATTATTATCTAACTAAACAATAAAATATTTTAGATTTTCTTTTTCATTGGACTTTAATCCCTTGGGAAAGATGTCCACAAACTCCATCGTCAGGAAAAATTCAAACTTTCTGATTTTTTATTTTTTTCATTTTTTTATATATATATTTTTTCTTTACCTAAAAACTACTACACAAAGAAAGAAACTACAACTAACCTAGTATAGCATGGAAATCATCCAAACAATCTCCTCACTCCACACTTAAAATTGTGCAATGTAATCGATGCACAATGTAAATAAAAAGAAGGTAAAAGAGACTCCCTGGTATACCAAAGGCCGAAGAATTAGCAACTTACGGGTACTCATACTTCCCCCGGGTATGATTCTTGTGTGCGGATACCTCACACTTAGTTTCAACCACCTGCTCGCTTTTGCACATGACTATTGGCTTTGACTCCATGCTCCTACTCCTACAAAATACAAAATACAAAATTAATACTACAAAGGATAATAAGAAAAAAAATAGAAATAACTTAAAGCAGCAAAGATGGGTTGCCTCCTAACAAGCGCCCGATTTAACGTCGCGGCACGACGCTATCACTTTCACCACTTTTCCTTCAACTTTGAGGATATGAATTGTGCTCCCAACTTTGCATCAATTTTTGTATCACGTTCATGGGGAGATGGTGTAAAAATAAAGGAACCAAGCAATAGGTATCGCATCTTGCACTTCTTGGCCCTTAAGTGAGGGATGTCGTTTTGTCATTTTGGTGTGGAAAATATTAGAATGTAATGGTCTTGTTCTTCATCTATTGACTCATCCATATGCTATATTGGATCAATGTTGAAAAGTGTTTAGAATGAAGTCCAATACGATTCAACTCTAAAATCACTTCACTTTTAACATCCTTACCTGTGCGCACTATGTCAACCTTGGCATCATTAATAATTTGGTCGAATAGTTGGGATTCCTCCTCTTGCTCCATAAGTTGGCTAGTATCTACAACAATTGGTTGCAGGGAATCTGACGTCTCAACCTTTTTATTCAATTTAGCCTGCAAGTCATTGATATCTGAGCCAAATTGATCCATCTGTTGCCTGATCTCAGTTGTTCCTTCTATCAGTTGTTCTGTCATATTTGAAAGACCATCACAGAGAAACTCATGAGATTTTATTAGTTAAGCTTGTTCCTCTAGCCAAGATTTGCTCGGTATATCTGCTTCTTCAAAGTAGTCTTCTTGTGGGAACTCGCTCTCTTCCTCGAGTTGAGGTTCTTCATTTAAATTGGCCATTAATTCGTCCATTCTAGCCTGGAGTCTTTTGATCACTAAGGCGTCAAGAACTTTTTTCTCGGCTACTTTCCTCATTATGTCCATAATACGAGCATCACGTTCCATATCCTCCACTTCATTGCTCCGTTCAAACTCATAAACATTATAAAAAGAGCTTTGAGAGTGATAATAATAATTAGGACAACCATCCCAATGGCCACCTTGACAACCAGACACATTACAAAAATTCTACACATCAGATTGAGATTCACAATTTTGCCACAAGTGTGGTCCTCAATAATATGGACAAGGATCACCACAATAAGAATAACCACATTTCGACCGATTCTTATTCCAAAATGCCATGTCAACAAAGATAATAAAATATTAAATTAAGATAAAAATAAAAAAATAAAAACGTGAATAGACAAAAAGTAAAAATCCAATCTGGAAGAATAGTTAATTTCTAAGTCCCGGCCAACGACGCCAAAAACTTGTTACACCCAAATGCACATGCAAGTATACATAGTCGACAAGTAATACAGGATTGTAAGTCCAGATATCGTACCCACAGGGACTTGTGATTAACTATAAACCAAATTAAACCCAAAAAATTAATCTATTCAAGTGGTTCCTAAAGTATGAATATTTAACTACAACTAATCTAGAGTAGTAAACTATGAAATTAAAGGACAAGTCTGCAACCTTATAGATGAATTCACTGGGAGAAATATTCTAGAGTTATGGGTTAGCTAACAATCATGTTGAGTTTCCTCTTAAATCGTCTAATTAATTTATCTAGTTTATTGGTTGACAGGGTTAATATTGCTCGTAGCCTTCTCCCGAAGTACTACTCTCCTATTCAAGCTAATATAACGCCTATATTCCTATGTAATTAGAATTAACAAGAACGCATTAATAGTTACTGCATAGTAACCAAGTAAGGCAATTAGGTATATTCCTATCCTAACCACAAATCCCCCCCCCCCACTAGAGTTATGATCTTGATCTACTAAATCTTGTATGCAATCTAGAATTTTCTCTCCCAAGTTCAATCCTAGATTCATAGATACTATTCAATTGGTGATCAAGCAATAAAATAATTAAGTGCATGATTGAATAAATAAACCAATACAATAAAATAATAAGAACAGTTCAAGCTTCAATCTTCAACGTTCATGTAGCACCCAACAACTCTAGAACTAATAAACTATGAAAACTAAGAAAAAAGAAGAGAAGAACTAGTTAGAAGCCTCCTCCAAGCGTGGTGTGAGTTCCCCCACGTGAATTCTCCTTCAAAGTATGTTAGATCCCCTCCAAATTAGGTTTAGGACCCCCTTTATACGAGTTGGTACTGTGTAGGGCCGAAATGACTTGTCCCGATCGATATAGAAAAACCCCCGCAACACAGCGTCCTGGCCAGCGCGAGGCCCTGGCCCTGGCGCTAGAAGCAGTGATGGAATTCGCTGCCCGGTAAGTCTTTTGCCTTCTTTCACTATTTGATTTCAATAGTATCTTATGTGCTTATCTTCAAATTGGGGGGACAAATACCAAAGGGTGTCGCCTCCTTTTTCTTCTTCTTATTATTATTATTATCATTCATTCTCTTTCCATAAATGATACCCAGTTGTTCATAGTGTCTTTGTTCCCATTTTACGTCGACTAGCTCAGCTTCTTGTATGATTCTTAGAGAAGGGATTTCTATTTTGGCAGGAATAACCGGTTTTGTACTGTGACCAATAAGTAGGGACCTGCCCCTGTTGATGTGCGAACCATGGAACGATATCCAAGAAAATCAAATGGTAGCTTCTCGTGTCGTTGTTTATAATTATCTACCGTTTTCCTCAATATATTCTTGATGTTTTTGTTGGCGACTTCTACAGATCCATTCATTTGTGGCCTGTATGATGTGGAATTCTTGTGCTTGATCTTGAAGGTCTCACACATAGCCTTCATCACATCAGTGTTAACGATGGCGGCATTGTAGGTGATTATTGACTCTGGTATTCTGAATCGACAAACAATGCTATCCCGAACAAAATCTGCAACGACCTTCTTAGTTACAACTTTGTAAGATGCGGCTTCAACCCATTTTGTGAAATCATCTATGGCCACTAGAATAAATGTATGCCCATTTGAAGAAGTGGGTTTGATCGGACCGATGACATCCATGCCCCAAGCGGAGAAAGTCCAGTCCACCTGTTGCATTTAGTTCACTGGGTGGCACTCGTATCATATCAGCATGTACCTGGCATTGGTGACACTTCTGGACATACTTGATGCAATCTGTTTCCATGGTCATCCAGAAATACCCTGCTCTTAGTATTTTATTGGCTAAGACAAAACCATTCATGTGCGGCCCGCAAGTTTCGGCAGGTATTTCTATCACGACCCAAAATCCATTAAAGGTGGTGATGGCGTCGAACACCACTGTTAGGAAAGTCAACACTAAATAGTTAATTAAACTCTCATTTTAATATTTTCGAAATCATAACTTTCCTTCAATTTAACTAGTAAAAAGATGAACCTTACAGAATAATTAATAATATGTTCAAATCTTAATACTGAATATCCCCTAATCATCCCAGAACCCGGTGTCACAAGTGCATGAGCATTTACTAGGAATAGAAATACAATACAATAATTGTTCGGAATACAAATTTGGACAGAAAAGAAAATAAAAATACTCTAAAGGAGACTCTGTTGGCTACATATCGTCTCATAAGATGCAGCTCACCTAAGTACCCCTACCAACCGTGTTGCTGCACTCACAAGGCCACTAGAAATACATGTTCCAATACAACAAAATGTACAGCAAGTGTAGTATGAGTACGAAAAATAATGTGTACCCAGTAAGTATCCAATCTAACCTCAAAGAAGTAGTGATGAGAGGTCGACTCCGACGCTTAGTGTGGCCAACAATAATATACCGATAATGTAATTAATCATGGATTTTATAAAACAGTTGTACACTAAATAACATGAAACAAGTAAACAATTCTTTTGTAATAGGATATTTCAAAATTTATTTTCATCATTTATCAATTTATCTCAGGCCAGGGAGGCAATATCATTATTTATAAATTTCAAGGGAAGCATGCACAAATCATGTCGAGGTCGTACGACCTGATCCAACATAATATTTAAATTGTGCAAGTCGGAGGGTCTAACAAGACAAACCATAGATGAATTTATTTAATGTGCCGAGGTGTTCGGCCCCTTCCAAAAAAGAAAACACAATGAAACAGTCAATCAAGAATTCATTAAGAAGCAATTATCCAAGGAAAATGTCAAATCTTCTTCTACCGGTTAAGAAAACGAAGATTAATCCCATTAGAAATGTATTTACCAAGCTCGATATGATTTAAGCGATTTAAATTGACCATAAGGTTACAATTATCACAATTATAGCATGTTTCTGGGTCCTAGACTACCCGGACTTTAGCATAATAGTCGCTATGCACGGACTCTCATCACCTCGGGCGTACCTAGCCCCCACAAATAGAAGCACATATTGATTTAGTTCACCTATGGGTAAATTCCATATTAGAAGATTAGAAAGGAGACTTACCTGCTCCGAAATTCCATAAGAGGCTCCCTAAGCCCTTCCGACAACTCAAACCGATGTCCAACGCTCCAAAACTAGTCGATAATTATGCAAACACATAAATATATACTCATAACAATAAAATTTCTAAAAATTTCCAACTCTGTTTGAAAGTTAGCAGTTGGGCCCACGTCCCAGAACCCGATGAAACTCACAAAATCCGACAACTCATTCTGATACTAGTTCAACCATACCAATTTTATTAAATTTCGATAATAGTTTGACCTCCAAATCATAAATTTTCTTTTTTGAAAAGTTTTATAAAAATCTTGATTTCTTCCATTTAAATCTGAAATAAATGATGAATATAACCATAGAATCATGAAGTATAGTTACTTTCAAATATAGAATACTTACCCCAATCCATATGGTGAAAATCGCCTCAAAATCGCTTCAATCCAAGCTCCATAACTCCAAACATGTTAAAAATGGCCAAAACCTCGAAATATATGTTCTGCCCACGTATTCTCTTCACGATCGCGAAGCACGACGTTTCTCAGCCCAAAATTTTCCCTTCGCGATCGCGAAGAACAAATGCCCAGCTCTTCCAGACAACCTCTAATATAATGGTCATAACGTTTTGTACAAAACTCCAAATTGCAAATGGTTTAACTTTTTCAAAAACTAGACTCCAAGTACTACAACTTCATGCTTTTTTCATCTCCCAGTTCCTTGTAGATTACGAAATATAAGCTTCCAAATCAGACATGTGCAACACAACGTGATTTCCAAACTCTTCCTGGATAGGTTGTAGTGTATCAACCATCTCTTTTTGTACACAGCTCCAAATTCAAAATGGTTTGTATTTATGAATACTAGACACAAAGGTCTACGAATTTTGTTTTTGGATAATCTCTAAATTTCTCACAGATTGCAAGATACCAACTTCCAAAGTCGGGTCAGTGCAGTATAAACTTTCCTCTATGCGATCGCGCAAAGCCTTCTGCGATCGCGAATCACTGTCCAATTTCTCATTTTACCCATCACGACCGCGTCCAATTCCCACGACCGCGTAGCACACTGCTGTAGCCAAAAACTAGCAGCTAAAAATTGCCTAGAAATCATCCGAAACCACCCCGAAACTCACCCGAGCCCCACGGGACCTCGTCCGAACATACCAAGAAGTCTCAAAAAAAATATCATGGACTTAGTCGAGGCCTCAAATTATATCAAACAACTCTAAAAACATGAATCACACCCCAATTCGAGTCTAATGAAACTGTGAAGTTCCAATTTCTATATTTGATGCCGAAACCTATCAAATCACGCCCGATTGACATTAAATTTTGCACAGGTCATAATTGACATTAGGGACCTACTCTCACTTCCGGAATCGGAATCCGACCTCGATATCAGAAAGTCCATTCCCGGTAAAACTTTCAAAAACCTTCAACTTCCAGCTTTCTCCAAACAACCCCGAAATGACATACAGATCTTAAAATTCAGTTATAAGCGCACTCCTAAGTCCAGGATCACCATACGGAGCTATTCCCAGGCTCGAAATCTCACAAAGACGTCTATAATGTAAAAATCCTATAACGACTAAGCCGGTCGTTTCGAGAGATTAGCCTCGTTTTCCCCATTTCTGCTTTATCATATACTTCTTAGCATGTTTATGTTGTGTTGGGTCAGATGGTTTGAGTTCGGAGTCGTCGTGGTGAGAACAGAGGCACTTAGCCTCTTGAAGTAGCCTTATAGTTGAAAAGTCAAACTGAGAGTTGACTTATTGGTAAACAACCTCGGAATGATGATTTTATGGTTCTGATAGCTTCGGTAGGTGATTTGGGACTTAGGAGTGTGTTTGGAATGAAGTTTTGATGTCCGGTGTAGAACTAGGATTTAATTGGCGAAAGTTAGTTTTTGGTGATTTCCGGTCGGTTGTGGAAAATAGGCTATCGGGGTCGGAATGGAATTCTAACAGTTGGAGCAGGTTAATGTCATTTTGGGTATGTGTGCAAATTTTCAGGTCAATCGGATGTGTTTTGGTTGGTTTCGGCATCAATGGCAAAATTTAGAAGTTTCAAAGTTCATAGGCTTGAATTTGATGTAATTTTGGTGTTTTTGTGTTTTTTGGTGTTTTGAAGGCTCGAATAGGTTTGAATTATGCTATAGGGTGTGTTGGTATGTTTGGTTAGGGCCCCGAAGGGCTCGGGATTGATTTCGGATGGTTGGCAGAGGTTTGAACTTGAGAAATTTGCAGCAAATAGCTGCTGGTGTTAAGCTGCTGGTGTGGCCGCACCTGCGGATGGACAGCCGCAGGTGCGAAGGTCTAGGTGCAGGTGCAAAAAAAGGCTAGGCAGGAGGATCCGCAACTACAAAGAGTTGGCCGCACCTGCGAAGCCGCAGGTGCGAAAAAAGGGACTGCATGTGCGAGAATTGGACCGTTAGTGGGTTTTCGCAGGTGCGCACCTGGGAGCGCAGGTACGGTCCCGCAGGTGTGAGGAAAGGTCCACGGGTGCAGACTAACTGGGCCGAACAGTATAAAAGAATGCCTCCGCGATATTTGGGTCATTCTTCCATTGTTGCATGCGAGTGGATCTTATTTTAGGGCAAATTGAAGAAGGTATTCGAGGGTCTTCAATGGAGGTAAGTTCCCGGACTATATAAATCGTTTCTATGCTATTTATATTCGGATTAGGCTTGTAATTTGAAGAATTAAAGTGGAAAAAGTTGGGAAAATGGGGAGGAAGACTGGAAATTCTTTTGGTGATTTGAGTGGGAAATTATGGTCTGATTGTGGAGTTTTTGGTATGCATAGAATCATGGGAGGATGAGGACTCTAGTGATGTAAATTTATTGACTTTGGAGACGTGGGCGCGGGGCTCGGTTTTGGCCGAATTTCGAGAATTGTGTTAAAATTTTTATCTTTCGATTGGGTTTTGTTACGTTAGCGTATATTGATGATGTTAATCTGATTTTGGTGAGATTCGGAGCATTTGGGAGCCAATTCGAGGGGCAAGCACATCGCAGAGTAGATTTTGGGCTGTTTTGAGGTAAGTAACGATTGTAACTCTAAACCTGAGGGTATGACACCCTGTTATCTGTTATTGTGTTGATAAATGAGGTGGCACACATGCTAGGTGACAAGCATGGGGCGTGGACCGATAAGGATGGGGAATTGGTCCGTACCATAGCGATTATTATGTCGCGTATTCGACTTGAAACCTCACAACATCCTATCTTTCAGAAGTTTATACTGGTTTATGGGTTGTGACCCATGTTTAGGGCCTTGTGCAAATCTGTTTAGACCATCAGTGGTATTTTCCATGTTTGGGGCCTTGTGCCGACCTGTTTAGACCCTCAAGGGGGTACTTTTACACTATTCTACCACTATCCTATTAGTAAATTGTAAACTCGGTCATGTTTCCTACTTTCTGTTATTTTCACTATTATCACACTGCTTTGAAAACTCTGAAAAGTATTTGGGGCTGAGCCCCGTGAGTTGAGAAAAATTGCCTAAGTGGCTTGTGAGGGTGACTGAGTCAGGCCGAGAGTCGAGTATGTAAGGATAGCTATGGATCGGGTTGCACGCCACAACAATATATATGTTTTCGGCCGAGCGTCGGGTATGTGAGGATAGTTGATGGATGGGCTGCACGTTGCAGCAATATATGTTATGTATATGGATCGGGCTGCACGCCAAAGAAGTATACATATTGGGTTGGGCTACACGTCGTAGCAGATATAGCGCTTGGGTGAAGGAGCCCCTCCATGAGTCTATACACCCCAGTGAGCGCAATCGACTATTATATGGATCGGGTTGCACACTGCAGCAGTATAAATATATATTGATGTATAAATGTAGTGGAGCGGGCTGCCGCTACAGCAGTTGTGTGAGTTCATGGTACTTACTGAGTACAAGTGTTAAGTTAGAGCATGAGATACTGATAGTGGAGTCACGAGTGACCGAGAGGCTTTCCTGAGAGTGATATTATGCCCGAGGGGCTTATATTTTATTGAAATGTTGTTTTCCACTCTTCTTTATACTGAGCCTCTGATAATAAATGTTGGATAAAAGTTTTCCTACGAGATTTTTAAATGGAAACTGGAGTTTTTATGAAATATTCGGAATTGTAGATTTCTAACTTGATTTATTCATTTCCACTGTTAGTCATTATATGGATTTACCATATTTAAATGCTCGTCACTACACTCAAGTTTTTAGTTACATTGATTACTTACTGAGTTGGCGTACTCATGTTACTCCCTGCACCTCTATGTGTAGATCCAGGTACCGGACCATCTCGCTATTTTATTTTCGGACGAGCATGGAGTTGTCCGAGGATTGAGGTAGCTGCTCAGCGTCCCCAGCTCACCTCATTTCCTTCCCTCCGATTATAGTTTCTTTCGGTCTTTTGTACCTCAGACTTTGGTTGTAGCAAGGCATTGTTCTACATTGTATTTTTAGTCTTAGATGCTCATGATAGTTGGCTCCAGGGTTAGGGGAAGTGTGTATTTGTTTTGTCTCGTTATGATATTCTTCAAAATCTGCTAAAATTTTGGGGAAATTATGGGTTATATATTGATAATCTAAAATGGTTGGCTAGCCTAGTTCCACGATAGGCGCCATCACGGCCGGCTTAGGATTGGGGTCGTGACAAGTTGGTATCAAACCCTAGGTTACACAAGACTTAACGGTCATGATCAGGTTTAGTAGAGTCTTGTGGATCGGTACGGAGACGTCTGTACTTATCTTCGATAGGCTACAGAACCCTTAGGAACAATCTCATTTTTTCTTGAATTCTGTCGTGCCATCTGATTTATTCTGGAAATCTAAATTTCTGTTGTTTTATTTTCTCAGAGATGGTGAAGACTCGCCCCACCGATCAAGGCGATCAGCCACCGGCTAGACCAGCGAGGGGTCGAGGCCGCGGTCGAGGCCGTGGTAGAGATAGGGGGCCAGCCTGTGCGGCAGCCAGGGCAGTATCGGTTGATCCCCCTACTACTCAGGATCAGGTTTTCGCCGCAGATACTCCAGCGGGACAGGCTCAGGCACCGGCAGTGCCTATTGTTATTCCAGGTCTACAGCAGACCTTGGCCCAGATCTTGACGGTGTGTACTGATGCGTGGCTAGAATCCATAGTTTAAGCATCATGTACCTTACATTTTATGTGCTTTTGTGATAAAAATACACGTTATATGTGTATAATGGAGTCTATTTCATGTGTAGGTGAATTGGAGATGGAATCTGAGCTAAAGGGGTGTATAAATGTCAAAAATACGCTAAAGAGTCAAAAAGGAGTGACCCGGGCCATAGCCGGGCATTTTATCCCAAAAGCCTGGCATAGCCCAGCGTTAGCCGAGCGTTTCAGCCCAAACGCCAGCCATACCCAGGCGTTAGTGGGGCATTAGAGCCCAAACGCCTAGCCTACCCAGGCTTTAGCTAGGCGTTTGGGGCTTAAGGATTTGGGTCCCTGGTCCGGTACATTCCGAGTTTTGAAGGTTTTAAGTGTTTCTCAGTTGGAATAGAAATATCTTACACGTTTAGGGTTTATCCCAAACATATTAAATAGACCCAAAAACACAACTTTGAGGGGGGTATGCCATTTTTGGAGAGAATATACACACAAGATCATTGAGGAACAAAGGATTATCAATTTTCTTCATCTTATTCTAGTAGTTTCCATTTATGCAAGACTTATGCAATTGTTTAATTCTAGTATGAGTGGCTAAACACCCATTGTTCTGGGGTTGTGGTTTAGCCATGAATATTGTTATTCGACATTAAATTAACCTTGATTATAGTTCGCTCAATATATGGTTGTTTCTTCAATTCTGCGTTTAATTGCTTAATTGTTTGGCCAGCAATTTGGTTCTATATACTATCTATGTTATGCTTGGGAAATACGTATATAGATTAGAGAAGAATTGAAGAGAGCGCAATGGTAACCCTACAGGGGAGTAGATTTGTGGTTAGGATAGGAATATACCTAGTCACCGTGCATAATTAAACATCGTAATCTTAGTGTGTTCTAATAGATTAATTTCATAGGAATATACGCGTTAATATATTGAGAATATACGAGTAGTAATTCGGGAGAAGGCTACGAGAGAAATTATCGATTAATTAGCAACCATGAATGAATTATATGAAAGGGAGAGTTAATTAGAATGCAATACGAGTGGTGAATTGATCACAACCCTGGAATATTTATCTCTATTGAATACACAACAATACTCTCGTTACTTGATAATTAGTTCATATAATCGTAGAATAAATTAGCTATATTCCTGGATTTTGTTTTGGCTCGATTAAATATCAATTAGTGATTCAATAAGTAGTTTATGCAAGTCCCTATGGGTTCGACATTCGATTTAACATTATATTACATGATACGACCACGTATACTTGCGTGTGCGATTGGGAGAGACAAGTCTTTGGCGCCGTTGCCTGGGACTTGAATATAGACTACTTTTTAGTTACTTGCTTTAATTGGTTATTTCATTGAGTCTAACGTCACGTGATTTTTGCTCTAATCTCAGGAACTTTGAGTGAATGCGTAGGGTTAGAAGCCAGGATAGACTTGACAGCTTTTACCCCGAACTTGAGAGATCATTTCATAGGAGATTGCGAGAAGCAAGAGATACAAAAAATATTCAGGACTTTATCCGATTTCCTGTGAACATGGCAGAGGAACAACACATGGTTGTTCAGGAGGTGGCAATGCCCAGTATTTCTAATGTCACCTCCAGCATCGTGAAGCCCAGAATCACTAGGCACTTTGAGCTGAAACAGAGCATGATCCAACTACTTCATGCAAACGTGCAGTTTTTGGGTCTTCCACACGAGGATCCACAACAGCACATTCTCAACTTCTTGGAGATTACTGATACTTATATAACTAACGGGGTCACGCCAGATTATGTGAGGCTCACGCTTTTCCCATTCTATATATTGGGCGAAGCAAAGCGATGGTTGAAGGCAGAAACAACTAATTCCATCACAACATGGAACGATCTGGCGAGAAAATTTATGGGAAGGTTCTTCCTTTCATGAAAGACCGCAAAGATCAGGAGTGAGATAGTCTCCTTTAGACAGAAAACGGGTGAATCATTATATTCAGGATGGGAATGATTCAAGGGTCTACTCAGAGATTGTCCTCATCAAAATCAGACAAACGAGGTGTTAGTTCACACTTTCATTGAGGGGATCCATCCGCAAACAAAAATTGTGGTAGATGTAGCAACCAAAGGTCAGGTGTTGGAGAACAATTATGATGAAATATTTGCATTACTGAATAAATTCTCCAAAAGCAATCCAAACTGGCAAGGTAAGATGGGGAGAATGTGGTTCAAAAGTCACCAGGGGTTCTTGAAATAGATGTGGTTTCAGCACCAAATCAATCAGATGAACCTGATCATTAACAAGCAACAATCCCTACCAGTGCAACAGGATCAACCAGTGAAACAGATTCAAGTATTTTGTGAAGTCTGTGGAGAGGGTCATTCGAGTGATTTATGCCCAGTTAATCCAGAGTCTGTCTGTTTTTTGGGTAATGCGAATAGGGGACAAGAAAATCAATATGGAAACACTTATAACCCCAACTGGAGAAACCACCCAAACTTCTCTTGGGGTGGAAATCAGAGCACTTAGCATAACTACAGGCATCCAGCACCTCAACAGCAGTACAAACCATCTCAGGTTGAACCATCAGCAAGCCTTGGGGATATTATGACGAGAATGATGAATGACCAACTTGCTTTCAATCAGAAAATAATGGCTTATCACCAAGCCCAGACTGTAGCGAGGAGAAACTTAGAACGTCAAGTGAGGCAACTCGCCAAATCTCAAAATATCCGATCAACGGGGACGCTTCCAAGTGACACTAAAGCTAATCCTAAAGCATATGTTAATGTTATATCATTGAGAAATGGGAAGGAATTGGAAGAAGTTCAGTCCAAGAAGAGGAAACAGGTAACTTTTGATGAGGAACCAATCAGTATTGAATCAACATCAGACAACCCGAAAGAATCACGTAAGCCAGCAAAGAAGGCGGTGGCTGAGCAACCCCCACCAATTATTGCGAGGCCACCCCCTCCATTCCCTCAAAGGTTGCAAAAGGTGAAAGATAATGCCGCATACAAAAAGTTTCTTGACCTCTTGAAGCAGGTACAAATCAATATTTCACTGGTAGACATTTTGCAAGAGGTGCCAAAATATGCTAAATACATCAAGGACATTGTGGCAATTAACGGAGGTTGACTAATTTTGAAACCGTGGACTCACGGAGGAAGTTAGCTCAAGAATTCAAAGCAAGCTACCTCAGAAATTAAAAGATCCGGGTAGTTTTACTATCCAAATCTCAATTGGTAAGCATGTAGTCGGGCGAGCTTTATGCGATCCTGGGGCAAGTATAATCTGATGCCGCTATCTGTGTTCAAGCAATTAGGGTTGGGTGAACCACGCCCAACAACAGTGATTTTATAATTGGCTTATCCTGAGGGAGTAATTGACGATGTGCTGGTTCAGGTGGGTTCCTTCATATTTCCAGCTGATTTCATTATCTTAGACTATGAGCCTGAACAGGAAGTCCCATTTATTTTGGGGCATCAATTCATAGCTACGGGCCGAGCTATCATCGATGTGTGTGAAGGGAAGATGACAATGTGAGTTTGTGATCAAGTGGAGGTGTTTAATGTTTATAAGGCACTCAAGTTACTTGTCCACTATGAAGAGTTATCCATTATTACTGTAATGGAAAGCAATTCGGAGTCAATGGTTCCATACATGAGTCATGTTCACCATCTTGAGCAAGTGTTACTTGGGGATGAAGAAGACTGTGGGGATGAAACAAGGGGAGACATTGAGAAAGCTTTTGAAGTATCTTGCAGTTACATCCACAGGCTAGGAAAATTTGAATAGTTGAACAAGCCTGTTACTCTAATTCCTCATAAGCCATCTATTGAAGAAGCTCCAAATCTTGAACTCAACCCTCTTCCATCACATTTACGCTATGCTTATCTGGGGAACTCTGAGACATTGCTCGTGATCATCTCATCCAGCCTGACCAATACACAAGAACAGAAATTGCTTAGGATACTTCGTGAGCATAAAAAGTCGATTGGGTGGACCATTGTAGATATTAAAGGAATCAACCCATCATTTTGCATGCATAAAATCTTTTTGGAAGATGGACATCGCCCGAGTGTTGAGCAGCAAAGAAGGCTAAATCACATCATGAAAGAAGTGGTGAATAAAGAAGTAATAAAATTGCTAGATGCATGTATCATGTTTCCTATTTCTGAGAGCAACTGGGTGAGCCCGGTTCAATGTGTGCCGAAAAGGGAGGGATAACCGTGATTGAGAATGAGAAGAATGAGATGATTCTCACCCGCAATATTACGGGTTGGAGAGTTTGCATTGATTATCGAAGGCTCCACAAAGCAACCCGCAAGGATCACTTCCCACTCCCATTCATTGATCAAATGCTGGACAGATTAGTAGGGCATGAATATTATTGCTTTCTGGATGGGTATTCAGGTTACAATCAAATTGTCATATGCCCAGAGGATCAAGAGAATACCACATTTACTTGCCCTTATGGCACATTCTCCTTCAAGCGAATGCTATTTGGTCTTTGTAATGCACCAACCACCTTCCAGAGATGCATGATGGCTATTTTCACTGACATGGTGGAAAAATCCGTAGAGGTATTCATGGACGACTTCTCAGTCTTTGGGTCATCCTATGATGATTGTTTGAAAAATCTGAGCATGGTGTTGGCCCGTTGTGAAGAAACGAATCCGGTGTTAAATTGGGAGAAGTGTCACTTTGTGGTGCAGGAAGGTATCGTTTTGGGTCATAGAGTATCTAAAAGCGGCATCGAAGTTGATAAGGCAAAAGTGGAGGCAGTTAAAAAACTACCTCCACAAATTTAAGTGAAGGGCATCCGGAGTTTCTTGGGACACGCAGGATTTTATAGGCGCTTTATTAAAGATTTTTCTAAAATTGCTACTCCGTTGTGCATGTTGCTGGAAAAAGATGTCAAGTTCAATTTTGATGCACCCTGCCTGAAGGCATTTGAAGAGCTCAAGATGAAATTAGTAGCTGCCCCCATAATTGTTGCACCTGATTGGTCAATACCATTTGAACATATGTGTGATCCAAGTGACCATGCAATTGGGGCAGTGCTAGGCCAAAGGAAAGACAAGGTTTTTTATTCCGTCTACTATGCGAGCAAGACCCTCGATGATGCACAACATAATTACACCACCACTGAAAAGGATCTGTTAGCTGTGGTGTGGGACTTTGAAAAAATCCGGGCATACTTGGTGGGCATGAAAGTTATTGTCCAGACAGATCACGCAACAATCAGGTACCTATTTACAAAGAAAGAATCTAAAGCTAGATTAATGCACTGGGTTTTATTATTGCAGGAATTTGATGTGGAGATAAGAGACCAAAATGGCACTGATAACCAAGTAGCTGACCATCTGTCAAGGCTGGAAAATCATGATCATGTTGAGAAGGGTGGAGTTATTAAAGAAATCTTTCCTGATGAGCAACTTTTTGCTATAACCCAAGACCCTCCTCCGTGGTATGCCGATTATGTGAATTATCTGGTGAGTAGGGTACTTCCTCCGTAAATAGACTCTGAAGCAAGGAAGAGGTTTTTACGCGATGTGAAATTTAACTACTGGGATGAGCCCTACTTGTACAAAGAATATGGTGATCAGTTAGTGAGGAAATGCATTCTTGATGTAGAAATGGAATGGGTGTTGTACGATTGTCATGCATCACCATATGGAGTCCATCATGGTGGCGATCGAACGGCAGCGGAAGTGCTACAATCTGGGTTCTTTTGGCCAACACTATTCAAAGATGCCCACGCATTTGTTAAAAAGTGTGACCAGTGCCACAGAACATGAACGATAACAAGGAAGCACGAGATGCCTTTGAATAATATCTTGGATGTAGAGACTTTTTATGTATGGGGGATATACTTTATGGGTCAATTCCCATCATCCAGGGGACATAAGTACATTTTGCTGGCAGTTGACTACATGTCAAAATGGGTGGAGGCAATTGCATTGCCAACGAATGACGCCATGGTTGTCGTTGCGTTTGTGAAGAAGAATACATTCTCCAGATTTGGCACTCCATGGGCCTTGATTAGTGATGAAGGAACCCATTTTTGCAATCGGTTGTTGAATAGCCTTTTAGCTAAATATGGGGTCCGTCATCGAGTTGCAACAGCATATCACCCTCAAAGTAGTGGCCAAGCAGAGGTATCCAATAGAGAAATAAAGCAAATACTAGAGAAAACGGTGAGTGTGAACAGGAAGGATTGGGCTGCTAAGTTAGACGATGCCTTAAGGACATACAAAACAACGTACAAAACACCAATGGGGGCATCTTCGTACAAGTTGGTCTATGGGCGTATTGGGCCATCAAGAAGCTAAACATGAACCTTGAAGCCGCGGGTGAGAGAAGATTGCTGCAGGTGGATGGGATGAAATCATTTTGCACTCATACAAAAATTCCAAACTTTACAAAGAAAAGACCAAGAGATGGCATGACAAACATATAAATCCGCGTCATTTTGAGCCAGGCCAATATGTATTATTATTCAATTCTATGCTTAGACTGTTTCCTGGGAAGCTGAAATCGAGATGGTCAGGCCCATTTGAGATAGTGAGAGTAACCTCAATATGGTGCACTTGAGTTGCGAGCTATACATGGTGAAAGAAATTTTTTAGTGAATGGACATAGAGTCAAACACTATTGGGGTGGTACCATAAATCGTGAGAAGACCAAAGTTGTGTTCGCTGATGAGTGAAGCGAGATTCTGCCTAGTGCCGCAATGTTAAATCAGGCGCTTCATAGGAGGCAACCTATGGACTTGTTGTAATCGTCGTGCCACGACATTAACTAAGGCGCTTATTGGGAGGCAACCCAATGCTTAGTTAAATCTTAGCATAGCTAGAAGTAGTTCTTGTAATTATAGGTACTAAAAAGTTTGGGAATGCATTCGGGGGTTAAGGAGTAGTGTGCTAGCATGACGGAAGGCCTGGCTAAAGCCAAGTGGGGCCGGGCGATAAGCCCCTAACACCTGGCTAAAGCCAGGGGGGTCAGGCGATAAGCCCCTAACGCTTGGCTAACATCAGGGGGGACCGGGCGATAAGCCCCTAACGCCTGGCTAAAGCCAGGGTGGTCTGGGCTTTTTAGCTCTAACGCCTGGATAATGCCAGGGCGCCCCGGATATAAGACCAAAATGCACATTAAACGCCAGGTATGTTCCACTTTTTTTTTTCACCCCCAACTCTCCCAAGAACACCACTTCATCCGAAAAACACACAAAAAGTTCACAACACACACATCTTCGCCCAAACACCAAGTTCACTAGCACAAGTTCACAGCACACACATCTTCCCCTAAATCTGCACAATTTCGATTTTGTGGTCCACTTCATCGGACAAACACATATCAAGCGTTGAGGTATGATTCTATCCCTACCCCTTGTTACTTTGAAGTGGGTATTACAATTATGAAAGGTGTAGCCTCGATTCATGGTAATTCTTTATGGGTTTATGCTATTCATGGTCATATTGTATCATATTATGATTCCCAACCCCCGAACCCTTTAGGAATGGGCTGAAATTGTGAAGCTAAGTTGTATTATGGAACCCCAACCAGCTTTGGGTACATGAGGCAGTCCCTCAAGTCCATAAGAGCTCTCATGGAAATTGTGCTAGCCAAGTGCTCGATGTAATGCCTCAATGGCAATACATATCCCATTTGGAGCCCGAGTCTCCAGGAAACAAACCACTAGTGTCATGCATCGTGAACTCCATGAAATTTTAAGTTTGAAGAGGCTCACGAGAAGCCGTATGTGTCAAATTTTTCATAAACGCGCCAAGGTGAAGTCTGAGTAACCTTGGAAAATTGGAAAAGCCTATAGTACACACGTTGTGACACCCACTAACTACTGACCATTTGTGCAGGAAAAAGGAAATGATGCTACCCAGAAGAGCCACAGGAAGAGGAAAGGACACGTCTTCGGCCCCAGCAAAAAGCAAAGCAAAACCCCCACCACCTTAGAAGAAAAGAAAAGGGGGAGATGCTACTTCGACTATGACTGGTGAGGAAGCAGTAGCTGCTGTCGCTGCTATGAGACAACAGCCCGTTGGTCAATGGGAATATGGTGTGAACAGCATACCAGTATAATACAGGAAATGGTATGCACGCTGCAAGACAAAGCATGTTCACCCTGAGGGGGCCGTTAAAGAAGGGATTCTGAGAACAAAATTCCCAGCGATTTGGAGGAGCATCCATGAGTTGGGTTTAGGATATGTGTTCAAGCACAATGGTCACATCAAATTGAAGCTAGTTCGGGAATTCTATGCAGGGTTCGACCCTAAGGACAAGGAGGTATTGGTACCAATTCGTAGGCATTTGGTGGATTTTTTGGCCAAGGCCATATGCGATTTTCTAGGTGCACCAAATGTTTCGGTGGAGCCTCTAGAGAAATTCATCCGCCATCCCAACTATAGAGAGGTGAGGCACACACTATGTGGGGTTGAGTCCAGGGCTGCGTGGATTCGGGATAGAGACACAAATTGCCATAAAAGATTTCCCAAGAAGAAAATGAAGGCTGAAAGCAGGTGTGGCTTAAAGTGATTAATGCACGGATACTACCATTCAACCATGACACCTTAATCAGCCGAGAGAGGATTGTGTGCTCTACTTCTTCATGACAGGGCAAAGAGTGAATGTGGGCCATCTGATGCGCTATCAAATGGGGTTGGTGTGGTCCAGCAATAGAATCGATCGAATACCATTCCCAAATTTCCTGACTCAGTTCCTGCTAAATGAGAATGTAGCGGTTGATTCCAGATTTGACCATACCATTGATCAACTCGCACGAGAGATTGACATCACTGACTTAAGAATGAAGGAAGAGTCTTCACTGACCAACAGAGCAAAATGTGCGGGATGATGGCTTCATGACCCATCTTTATGGGATGATGGATTTGCAGTTGTGAATAGGAGGTTGGCCAGCGTCAGTTGATGAGAGAGATGAGTTGGATCAGAGATACCCTCTCAATGCTCATGCTCAGCAGATGATTGGATCAGGTGGGGATACAGGCTCCCAGATGATGAGGATATCAACACACCTGACGATTCTGATATAGAGCCAATGCGCTCAGATGAGGAAGATGATGAAGAAGATGAGCATGAGGAGGAATGGAGAGAGTCTGATGATGAGGACGCTGAATGATCAGGGAGTTTTTGTACGAGAGGCTTTATTGTGAGTGATATTGTGCCCGAGGGGCTTATATTTTATGGAAATGTTGTTTTCCACTCTTCTTTACACTGAGCCTCTGATAATAAATGTTGGATAAAACTTTTCCTGCGAAATTTTTAAATGGAAACAGGAATTTTTATAATATTCGGAATTGTAGATTTCTGACTTGATTTATTCTTTTCCACTATTAGTCATTATAGGGATTTAGCAGACTTAAATACTCGTCACTACACTCAAATTTTTAGTTACATTGATTACTTACTGAGTTAGCGTACTCATGTTATTCCCTGCAGCTCTGTGTGCAGATCAATTACCGGACCATATCGCTAGTTGATTTCCGGACGAGCTCGGAGTTGTGTGAGGATTGATGTAGCTGCTCAGTGTCCCCAGCTCACCTCACTTCCTTCCCTCAGATTATAGTTTCTTTTGGTCTTTTGTACCTCAGACTTTGGTTTTAGCAAGACATTGTTGTACATTGTATTTTCAGTCTTAGATGCGCATGATAGTTGACTCCAGGTTTTAGGGAAGTGTGTATTTGTTTTGTCTCGTTCTGATATTTTTAAAAATCTGAAAAAATTTGGGGAATTATGGGTTATATATTGATAATCTGAAATGGATGGCTAGCCTATTTCCACGATAGGCGCCATCACGGTCGGCTTAGGATTGGGGTCGTGACAAATCCACTTCAACCTAAACTTATGAAATTTACACAACATGCCAAATTCCACTATTAGGTGTCGAAATGCCCCTCGGTCATCTAAACCCGATCCGGACATACGCCCAAGTCCGAAATCATCATTCAAACCTGTTGCAACCTTCAAATCCCAATTCCGAGGTCGTTTACTCAAAAATCACACCTTAGGAATTTCTTTCGACTTAAAGCTTCCGAAATGAGAATTTTCTTTCTAAATCAACTCCGAACTTCCCGAAATTCAATTCTGACCGCACGTACAAGTTACAATACCTAAAGTGAAGCTTCTCATAAAGCACGGACAGAGATATGACAATTGGCACCGCTATGTTGACAATTGGCACGAGTGGAGTATGATGTGGAGCATGCTTTGTGCAGAGATAATAATTCGTTGTCAAGTATTTGCATGGTAATTAGGTAAAAGCGGTAAATACAGTATTAAGTTAAAACATGAAAGGCATAAAAAGAAGGACAAGGGAAGAAGTTAGTTCGTGGAATATATGAGAATGTAATAAAGCAAGCAAGGGAGTAGGGACGGGAGAGGCATGATATAGCAGTCTTTAAACAATGAAGAGCAGTTAGAGTTCAAATAAGGGTGAATAGAGAAAGGGATGTTCATGTTATAGCAAATTTAAGCAAATAAAGGTGTATAAGGAAAGGGATGTGCATATTATAACAGGTTTAAACAAGTAAAGGTAAACGGAAAAGGGACGTGCATGTAATAGCAAAATTTAAGAAATATAGATGGAAAAGGAACGTGCGTTTTATAACAAAGAAAACTAATCCACATAAGCAAAGTTCATTATGGTAATAGCCTAAGTATGTCCCGATAAGAGTCGCCATACTGTCGCACCCCGTTTTCTCGCGAAATCGGGTTTCGACATGTGACAATTCATTTAAATGGAGGATAGGTATTAAAAGAGAAGAGTCACAACCTATCATGTATTAAGGTGAGTTAGGGCACCTATTATGCAAATGACTTTTTTTTGGCTAGTCAATGTCACCAAAGATCGGGTAAGGACCCAAATTACCTCAAAGATAAGGTGTTAGGCACTCTTCAAGGCCCACAGCCGTGGGTCCTTGTAGAACTTAAGATTATGTGTATTACAATTAGACTAAGTATCCGACAGCTCTATAGGATGAAGTGAGGATGAAAACGAACAGGTAGCAGACAATTTAGCTAAAGTTTCTGCACCTTCTCCAAAGAAACCTGATGATCCGTGGCCAAATAAACAGAGGAGGTAATAAAAAGACAAGGCCTTTCACCCAGAGGGCACAAGAAAAGGAATCACAAAGGTAATGGAAGTCATCCCAAAACCTCCAATACCAAAAAAAAAAAAGGCAACTTAACAAATCTTTCTTAATGATTAACATCATCAATTGGAATATTAGGGGCATGATTTCGAAGGGTGTGAGTGAAAGATTACCTACACTAATCAGAATTCATAAAGCTCATATGGTAATTCTCCAAGAACCTTTCCTCTATTGTTATAAGCTTGAAGATTTCAGAAGGTAACTCATATTTGATCAAGAAGTTACTAAAAAATATAGTAAGCTATGGTGTTTTTGGAGTAGCGAGTTAAACTGTGAAGTCATCGACAATAGCAGACAAAAAATTACTTTGAAGATCAATAGTGGTGAACATACCTACTGGATCACAATAGCATATGCTATGAACGGAGCAGTGAAACAAAGGAAATTGTGGAATAAATTGAAGTCCATGAGAAATAGAGTTAATGGTCCATGGACCATCCTTGGCGACTTTAACTCAATTATGAATGTAGCAGAGAAGAAATGAGGAACACCTCACACTCTTAGTTAAAGTACTGACTTTATTACCTGCATGAATGACTATCGAATGTCTGACCTAGGCTACACAGGGAACCCTTTTACATGGTGCAATGACAGCAAAAAATGAAGAAAAATCACCACAAGCCTAGACAGGTTATTTTTTAATGAGGATTGGGCTGAGGTCTTCCAAATTCATTGAGTTGACCGTCATGCTAAAACAGGGTCAGACCATATTTTCATCAATTTGAAGTTTGGGAAAATGAGAATACTGAAACTATCAAATACTTCAAGTTCCTTCATTTCTAGATAAAGAAGAGTGACTATACTTCCTTAATTGAAAGCATCTGGAATAATGAGATACAGGGAAATGACCAATTGATCCTACAGATAAAACTGAAAGATGTAGCCAAAGGTCTTAGAAAATGGTCCAATGAGTCCATCTGAGATGTCTTCGCTTCAGTCAAAGAAATGGAGTTGGAGATATGTAGGTTAGAGCATGAAAATGAGAACAACACAAATGATGTTAATAAGAAAAAGTTGTACAAGGCCCAAGCTGAATGTACTGCCATGCCTTATTTTCTCACAAAAGGGGGTTTCGACATGTGACAACTCTTTTAAATGGAGGATATGTATTAAAAGAGAAAAATCGTCACCTAATGGTTTTTAAGGTGCGTCAATACACCTATTATGCAAATGACTCTTATTTGTTTAGTCAACGTCACCAAAGATTGGGTAAGGGCTCAAATTACCTCAACGAGAAGGTGTTAGGCACTCATCAAGGTCAACAACTGTGGGTCCCGGTCGAACTTAAGATTATGTGGATTAAAATTAGGCTAAGTGATCAAATAAAAAAAGCGAATGTAAAGTTTAAAGAATTTCAGTACAACAGGATTAGTACAGATCTTAGTACGAATATAAGAATATAGACCCGAATATAAGAATATAGACATTTGGATCTCATGAGAACATATAAAAGAGGGGGAAGGGGGTCCTAAGTTTTTTATCCTAAAGGATCACCCCGTGCAACAAATATAATACTTCTCAACTCCTTTTAGGTAGGAAGTTACTCATATTATTCAACGGGCATAGACTATCATCTATTGCTACCCTATTACTATGTTAAAGTTATTTATCTGAAGCGCACTAATTCAATTCTAAGCCGCGCTCTATCCGTGCACTGCCCGTCCAATTCCTATGGTCCATGAGGTATTGGACCTCTACTAGGGTGGTTCTAGACTTTACTTAGGTGGCTCAGAAATGTCAAAACTAGGCGACATACAAAACACACATTGGACTCCAAATATGGGCAGTTGAGGGCTCAAGTTTGCTTCCACAGTTAAGCAACAAGTGCACGCAAAATAGGTTTTCATGTTAAGTCGTTTCAGAATTAAGAACCTTAATCCCTATAGACAAGATTTCTATGTGAGTATGCATTAAAACATACAAGTAGTTTCAGAGGCTAGGCGCTGCTTATCTCCAAATAATTATCGATTGTTGCATGCTTATTTGAGATTGCAGATTTCCAGTTATTTAACCTATAGTTGTTGTGTTTAGGTGATTTACAGACAATGAAAACTATAGGAGGAAAGCCCATAATTATTCAACCTTTTATGACAGTAGCATAAACGAGCAACAAAAAAACATTTAGAAAATTTACATTTTTTTGCGAGTAGTAATACCATATAGGCAGGATCTCTAACAATTGGAGATTGGAACCAATTATATTATTATTCTTTAACCTTATAGGCATGTTTTCTAGGTTAACAGTGTGATACAGTAGCGAATGAAATGATAAAAATCCTATAGGCATGATTTATAGTGGATATGCTGCACCGATGAAAATTGAAGGAAAATTCAATGATATTTACTTCCTATGGGTAGGTTTTCTAATAACATGTAGCAACAGGGATAATTGAAGCATTTGAACTCATGCTTTTCTAGTTGACAAGTAGTGAGAGTGTGTTCTTCTCTTAGTGACATGATTTCTACAGTGCACATAGAAATTGAATGGCATATATAGAAAATGAATCATTGAATCCTATAGGCATGTTTTCTACCCTTGCATGAAAACATAAAAATTTACCCATTCCCCATTTTTACAAACACCCCAATTGTTTATTACAAAGTTATTACATGCCCAATAATGAAAATGATTACAAATAATGGTCGTAGGCCCAAAAGAAATACCTAGCAGTGATGAGCCTTCAACAAATCTCAGTGGTATACCCAGATTTTCAAGAAGGAACCATATTCATCAGCACAACTTAGAATCCATAGAAGATCTCGAAACTAAATCACACAACCATAGATCAAACATATTAACAAGGCATTAAATCACTTAAACCAACCAGCTTACACGTTCATTAGACAATAGGAAGAAGGAATTGAGTGGGGTAGTTCAGGTTTCAGTAGTAGAGAAAGTGGCTAAAAGCCCCCAAAACCATAGTGTGTCAGAATTCACAAAAGTCTCAAATAAGCCTCGAGCAGTGCTCACACTAGGGAGGTCAGTAGCAAGAGTCTTGGTGGCCTTAGCTTTCAGTCGGCCAAAAATGATAGGTTTAGAATAGTATAGGTAAAAAATGAGAGAGAATGGGCAATGGTTAAGGGACAGGAGTTGAGGAAATGCACTTATAGCTTAAAGTAGACATAGCAAAGTTGAGCATGCAGAGCAGCTAATAAAACAGGTCACAGGACTTAGAAGCAGGTTCAGTAGGACTTCAACACTTAGGAAAGTAACAAATAAGCAGCCACATATTGAACGAGTTAAGGGAGAAACAAGTTTGCAGGATTGACAAAAAAGTTACCATACACAGGTGCATAATACCAAATATGTTTAAGTAAGGCACTAACTTAGAGATTTGAAACCTAAAGGTCCTAATTATGTCAAACATGGTATTGAAACACAACATAAGATGGCCATTTTAAAGGTTTCAAACAGTCATTAAGGATATAAGAATAAGCAAAATAGAAACATGTTGTGAGGGAGTAGATCATAGTTGATAGGAATGGTCTTAGCACAAATTAGGACACATTACATATGCAAGAAAATTATTACAAAGATTCAGAATAGAGTGGGAAAGTAAACACATGTCAAATAGCAAATGTAGGCATTTAGGTATTGACATAGTAGACTAATTAAATAAATAAGGTCCAAGTTATGCCAGGGATTCATCCTAATATCATGAAACAAAACTGTTCAAACATGATAGGGAAAAAATTGAGATAAATTTTCTTAAACCTCAAGCAATCACTAAAGGAGTATAGGATCAAGTGAGCATGCTGAGTGACACAATAGCAGGGAAACAAATCATAACAGTGAAGGTCTTAACACAGGTTATTACAGATGTGAGGCATTCATTAGAGAGATTCAGGACAAAGAAGGTAAGCGTATTCGTGAACATTCAGGCCCCAATACATTAGCTAAACGAGCTTAGGAGGATTCAGATTATCCTAGTTAGAAATAGAAAATCTCATAACTAGCAGCATTAGGAGAAGTTAAATTCTAAAGATATTTAAAACGAGTGTAAAGCCAACAGAGTTGTTCATAACGTATCCCAAAAACACATTAAGACATAGATTTAAGAAGCGAGAGAACATGCAAATCAGAGACATGTAAAAAATGAAACTGCAAAAGGTCAAGTGACTTACCAGTTAAACAGACAACAATAAAGAACAAAAACTACACAAGAACCCAGAAACTCAATGCGTCTAAGTTCCCAAGAGCTTCAAAAGAACTCCGAACAATGCTCGCACCAAGAGGAAGTTCTAATAGTAGAATCTCAATGGCCTTGGCTTTCATCCGGCTAAAAACAAAGTACAAAATAAGAGAATGAGGGAATCACAGAATAAAGCTCTAATTTTTAGTGCAAGTATATTGATTCAGCTCTGTCTCAAAGGGGAATGGGGAGGGGTTTATATAGTGATAGAAATCGATCAATTAAACAAGGAAACACTATAAAATCAAACATAAATAAGGAAGTATTAACATGCAGAATCAATAAAAATTGCATTAGAAAAAAATATATGTAAACTCTAGTTGACAGAAATCAGAAATTGGCCAGAAATCTTGGCTAATCGGACCCATATAGCCTCTTCATGATGTATATGGACTAAATACTGTCTAGATTCAAGCGATTGAAGTTGAATCTCTGGATTCTGAGAGATAGTACTTGCCATGTTTAGGCAAGTACTAGGTGATATCATAGTTTTGTAGAAAATAACGAGATAACACAAAAAAGGTAAGAGAGAATCCATGGTTGAGACGGATTTGGAGAGATTTGAGAGGGCGGCTAGGGTTTTTGTGGAGAGGAGAGAATTCTAGGGCAGCGGGTTAAAGAGAACGAGAGAATTAGGGTTGGGGTGGGTAATTAAAACGGGTTCCAACTGGGTCTTGTAAAAGGGTCGTTAGACTTTGGGCTGGGGTTACTGGGCTAATGTGTTGGGTCATTTTTGGTCCGAAAATTAATTTAAAAATTGGGCCAACCTTTTAAACACACATCATTTATCAAAATAACTTGTAAATGAATAAAAATATTTCTATGCACTAAAATAATTTAAAATAATGATTTAGCATTATAAAAATATAAAATGCTATTTTGATGCCAATAATATAAAGTTGCATTTTTATATGAATATAGGCTGTTATTGCAAAATTGTGCAAATAACTTTAAAATGCTAATGTAGTTATATAAAAAATGAATTAAAAATATTATGAGACATATATGAGAATACAAAATAGTAATTTTGGATGATTAATTTATCACAAATAATTCAAAGGGATAATTAGTAAATAGTTTTGTAATTTAAATGCAAGAAATTAATTTTAAAACTCTAAAAATTATGGAAAATTATAAAAAGTGTTATAGATTTGTAATCTAAATAATGATGCCAATTTAATATTTTGAAAGTAAATATATTATTTGAAAAAATAGGAGGTCAAAATTGGGTATCAACAGCTGGCTCTCTTTACCCGAGGATGATGAAATAATTGTCGGGTAAAGAAAATGATGACCAATTTTGGCCGAATTGAATGAGGGATGATATGATTTGAAAAAATGGGGTCCGAAATCTAGTTCCTAAGTTGCCTACATATCCTTGGTTTTACGAGAATCAGGTCGTGTGTAGTTCTGGATCCAACGGCGAACGACACCGAGGGAGTTGATATAAGAATGATCGTATGTTTTTGGATAGGGTTAATTTGGGCAGGATAGTATCAGTTGAAGTTATGTGAAATCATGAATGTAAATTTGAAATGTTGCAGATATTCCACTGAGCAAATATCTGAACGGTCATAGATTGAAAGGCGAGAATTGATGGTGGTCCGTTATGTTTGAAATAGTAGTAGGATGTGAACGTTGTGAATGGAAACCAGAGCGAAGATTTATCCCGTTTGGAGAACGGTTACCTCCTGGATTACCTGCAAAAATTAAAACATGGCACATGAGAATATATACGGGTTATTGCAAGAATTTAAACGTGATGCATATTCTCTTTGGACCATGAAGGTTATCTTTGGACGGTGAGGATGTATCCTTAGACCAAGACATCCTGGGCCATGAATCGTGTGATAAGGGATTCGAACGCCATGAATGACGTCCTCGGGCCATGAGGATGGTGCCTCTGGACTATGACGCCTTTGAATAATGATGTGCACTTTTGAGTATCAACATGCCATGGAATCGTGTCTCTCGGCTTTGAGGATGATGCCTTTGGAATATGACGCCTTTGGACAAACTGACGATGTTTCATCCCATGAAATGTAAGGATATGATCTTGGTCATATGAAAAATGGGACAAGACAAGGCTTAGTCTTGTGTAAGATGAGGGCAGTTCTTAGTCCTGGGTGAGTAGAGGATAGTGCAAGGTCTTAGATAGCGTAATGAAGGCAATATTTAGTCTCGATGCGAAGAAAGGCAGTACTTAGCCTTATGCAATTAGGGAGTCAATGTTTATCCTCGTGCAAAGAGGAGACAATTCTTAGTCTCATGCAGGGAAAGGCACTGCTTAGCCTTATGCGATTAGGGAGGAAATTCTTGTTCTCATGCAAAGAGGAGACAATGCTTAGTCTCATGCAGGGAAAGGCAATGCTCAGCCTTATGCAATTAGGGAGGCAATGCTTAGCCTCATTCAAAGAGGAGACAATGCTTATTCTCATGCAGGGAAATACAGTTCTTAGCAATATACAATTAGGGAGGTGATGCTTAGCCTCATGCAAAGAGGAGACAATGCTTGGTCTCGTGTAGGGAAAGCTAGTTCTTAGCCTTATGAAATAAGGGAAGCAATGCTTATCCTCATGAAAAGAGGAGACAATGCTTAGTATCATGCAGGGAAAGTCAATTCCTAGCCTTATCCAAAGATGGAGGTAGAGCTTAACCTCATGCAAAATTATGAGATGGCATTGTTAAAGTAGAGTATTTCTTAGCTGGAGGTGTTTATGCTAGGTAATTTGTCTTCGTGAAGGTAGTGACTTGATGTATCTGCGGATAATGTTGTCTTATCGTACTTTCATCCAAAGAAAAATTGTGAATTTTGTGGGGAAGGTTGGTTCGTTCTTTCGTTTTCTTGCTCTATCTTTGCTCCTTCCTTGAGATCCTGTTTGAGTTACTGATCACGCTCAACTATGTCTTATAGGAAGACTAAACGGGCGCTGCAAATATAATCTGGGG
>ML341658.1:0-47301 GCA_005239505.1 Nicotiana paniculata | reverse complement strand
TGTAGTAAAATCATAAGTAGCCCCTTGGGCAAAAACATGTTTCATAATCAGCCCCTCGAGCATACCTCACAATCCCTCAGCACCTCACAATCACTCAGCACCTCACAACCACTCAGGCCTCCCAATCACTCGCACTCGGTGCGCTCACTAGGGGTGTGTACAGACTCCGGAGGGGCTCCTTCAGCCCAAGCGCTAATATCACTCAACACCTCACCTTCACTCTTGGCCCTCGGCCACACTCGGTGGAACCACTTGAAAAGCCCCTCGGGCGAAGTATAGAACGGGGTACTCGACCCGAAAACATCATTTTATTGCTCATGTAGTGTAAATTAGGCTGAGTTTCAAATAAAACAGTATGCACAATGATGCTGAGTAAAATCATCAACAGGTAGTGAGGAAAACAACAATAAAACGCCCTAAAAAGGGTCTAAACAGATCAGCACGAGGCCCCAAACGCGGCTAACAACCCAACTATTTCACAAATCTTTAGAACATAATTTAACATAAGATTTTGAGTAAATATGCAACTCATTAGTTGCCTCGGAGAGGACCTAGTCCAATCCAAAAATAAGTACGTGCCACATATTCGTCATCCGACATGTGCGCCATTCCAAATTCAGTGAGAAAATAATGCAGTCCGGGGTTCTATACCTCAAGACAAGATTTAAGACCATTACTTACCTCTACCAGGCCGCAACACTAGTCCGCTATACCTTTGACCCTCAAATTGGCTCCCGATTGCTCCGAATCTAGCCAAAACCAGTTCAACATCATTAATATATACTCAAGGAACACAAGCCAATAAAAAATTATCAATTTAATCAAAAATCTCAAAATTCGGCCAAACCCGAGCCCCGACCCACATCTCAGAATTCAATAAGTTTTACATCATTAGAAACCTCGTCCTCCCACGATTCTATACATACCAAGAACACCAAAATCGGACCACAATTGCCATTCCAAAACCTCAAAAGCAATCTTAATTCTTTCCTCCCATTTTTCCAACTTTTTCCTACCCAAATCCTTAAATTTTCAAGCCTAATCTTAAGAAATAGCATAGGAATGGGATTAACAACCAAAGAACTTACCTTTGCTGAAGAACTTTGAAATTCTCTCTCATAACCGCCTTCAATGGACTCCTCCCGCATGCAAATTGATGAAAACTAATAAATTTCGCAGATGGGTCCTTTTTATAGTGTTCTACACAGTCATTTCCGCACCTGCGGACAATTGGCCGCACCTGCGGTCCCAGGGTGCGCACCTGCAAGACTCACTTAACTGGCCAATTCTCGTGCCTGCGACCACCTTTCCGCACCTGCGGCTTCGCAAGTGCGATGCCCCTTCCGCACCAACGACATCGCAGGTGCGACAAACCCCTCGCACCTGCGGACCATTCCCTACACAGGCAAAACTTGCACCTGCAACCTTTCTCTCCGCTCCTGCGCAACCGCACCTGCGACTCCCCTTCCATAGGTGCAAAAACACCAGCAAACCAGCACAACAAATTTCCAAAAATACTCCAACTTCCCGTCAACCATCCGAAATCAATCCCGAGCCCATCGGGGCCCCAACCAAACATACCAACATACCCCGTAGCATTATTCCAACTTAGTCGAGCCCTCGAAACACCAAAAACAACACTGAAGCACCAAATTTTTATCAAATTTAAGCCTAAGAACTTTGAAACTCCTAAAATTCGCCAACTACGCCGAAACCAACCAAAACACCTCCGATTAACCTGAAATTTTACAGACATATCCAAAATGACAGTACAAAATCGTTCCAACTTCCGGAATTCCATACCGACCTTGATAGCCTATTTTTCACTGCCGACCGGAATTCGCCAAAACTAACTTTCGCCAATTCGAGCTTAATTCTACTCCGGACATCACAAAAATATTCCGAACACACTCCCAAGTCTCAAATCACCTAACGAAGCTATTCGAGCAATAAAATCTGCATTCCGAGGTTGTTTACCAATAAAGCTATTAGGCTACTTTAAAAGGCTAAATGCCTAAACTCTCACCATAACAATGCCCTATGTAATATTGTATCGCTCAAAATTCCCTTCAACTTTCTGATTTTTTAATTTTTTGTAACTATTAAATGATTTTATATGTGAAAACCGTTTAATCAGGTAAAAAGAATTTTACCTAACACTTGCCCTAAATTATCTCCGCAAAATCACGATTAGAATCGGGAACTAGAATTTTATTTGGATTTGGAGTTTCGTTCAAAGTTCCATATCTATTAGGGACTGTTTCAAAATTCCCTATTATTAGGAATAGAATTGTCGTTCAAAATTCCCTTCAACTTTCAAATTTTTTAATTTTTTGTATCTATTAAATGATTTTATATGTGAAAACCGTTTAATCCACAATATTAGGTAAAAACCTTTTACCTTCCACTTGCCCTAAATTATCTCTGCAAAATCACGATTAGAATAAGGAACTAGAATTTTATTTGGATTTGGAGTTTCGTTCAAAATTCCATATCCATTAGGGATTATGTCAAAATCCTCTATTATTAGGAATATATTGTCGTTCAAAATTCTCTTCGACTTTCTGATTTTTTAATTTTTTGTAACTATTAAATGATTTTATATGTGAAAATCATTTAATCCACAATATTGGATAAAATTTTTTACCTTCCACTTGCCCTAATTATCTCTGCAAAATCACGATAGTCAGAGTCTCTTTAACTATCTAAACCACGATTGAAAGTCACGATTGAAATCCACTATACTAGTAGCAACTGCTCAAAACTGCAAACTTATATTTCTTCCACAAATACACGTACTTCAAATCTTCCTACTCCTATCAAGATTTCAAGATAACATATGACTTATGCAAAAGATGGCTACTCACATTGATTTCNAGATTTGAAATCCACTATACTAGTAGCAACTGCTCAAAACTGCAAACTTATATTTCTTCCACAAATACACGTACTTCAAATCTTCCTACTCCTATCAAGATTTCAAGATAACATATGACTTATGCAAAAGATGGCTACTCACATTGATTTCATCAACGATATAAAAATTTTGAAGATGCAATGGAAGTTGAAAGTCCGGGTTGTCTGTCTGTGGGAAGTACCAGATCGTTATAATTCAGACACTACATTCTCGATTGAGTTGGTTCTACAAGATGAAAATGTATTCCAAATATGTTATTGCCTTGCTAATTCACTTTTCTCTCTGTTTCTGAAGTTGCAAATCTCACTGTTTTGTTTTGTATCTTTAACTTACAACTTCGTTCAAAAATATTGTGGAAAAATAGAAACTGATTCTTTTTCGTCTCTGCTTCTTAAGTTGCAAGTTGCAAGTTGCGAGTAGAAAATTTGAAAGTTTTGCACTCTGTTTCTCAATTGCAAATCTGAATTTATTTTTCTGTATCTTTGGCTTGCAAATAAGATTTTGTTTCTATGTGTCTTTGCCTTGCTAATTCGTTCAACTCTACTGTGGGAAAGTAGTTTAGCTTGTGGAGCAGGAGTCATGCCGGGAGGTAAATCCTTCAGGCATATTTTGAATGATTTACATCTCTGTATCATGCTAGGATGTTGGTTTTCACTAGCATTAGCAGCCTTTTTTAACAATGCCCTTATGCGGGTTAAACATTACAGTGTTTTGAACAATACCCTTATGTAATATTGTATCAACTTTACAGTTTTTGTTATCTTTAATTTTTCCAAAGGTTAAGGGCCATGTTCAAATGCATAATCAACAGATTTTTATAGGATGAGATACGCAAAAAATCAATCACCATAAGAATAAATTCTGCAACCCAAAAATTTGTTTTGTGGAGTGTTAGCTCTATTTCTTTGACTTTTTAATTTGTTCAGTTCTTCTATTGAAAAGTAGTAATAAAATAAATTCAAGTATTCAAGTATATACTGAATAAGATAGTATTACTATACAGATTCATAGTCTTTGTTATTTAATGTAATTTTTTGTAGGGTGATCGGATACAGGCTTCTATTGGAAAGTCAGTTTTGCCTCTTTTCAAAACACAAATTAATGAGCTTTGTTTATATCTTATGGAGAAATTTATCATTTTTCAAAATAAGGAGAGGTTCAACACAACAAAACATAGGTTGAGGTTGACATTTACTCAACGAACAACTGTCACTAAAACAACTGATCCATTTTTTCCTATGAATATCTTTGATCTACGACCATATGATCAATTGGTAAATAATATTGATGTGAATGAGACTGAATTATTCGGTAATAATAACTTTTACCTTAAATTTTTAATTATGAACTTTTCTGCATCCTTTAACACATTCTTTTTCTTTAGATGTGATCGGAGAAATCGTTAGTTTTAGTGAGGTAAAAACGCACAAACAAGGTGGAATTTCGAGGAAGTTTATGGATATCGAACTAGAAGATTATGCTTAAGAATAAATAGTCATCTACTGATTTGAAGCTGGATTTGATGATTACATTTGCTTACAATTATATATCTATTTCTATTTGGCAGGAAGAAGAAACTGTCTGCTACATTCTGGGGCGAATTTTTGATGAAATTTTACCTCACCTGCTAAGTTCTAACAACCAGCCTATTATTGTTGTTATGCAACTCATAAAAGGCCATAAATTTCAAGGTAAAATGCAATTATTCAATTAGGCATTATTTTGTGAAAGTTATTGTAACGATCCAACTGGTCGTTTTAAGCTCTAGCGCATCGTTCAGCTTTTGGAAATCATGAACAACTTCATTTCAGGTATTATGACTTATGTGTATATTCGGAGTTGAGATTCAGGAAGTTCGGAGATAGACTGGAAGGAAAATCTTCATTTCAGAAGCCTTAAGATGGAAGAATCGGTTAAGATTGGGATTTTGAGTAAAGGACCTCGGAATCAGAATCTGAAAGTTCCAGCAGGTTCGTATGATGATTTTGGACTTGGGAGAATGTCCGGATCGGGTTTCGGATAACCCGGTAGCGTTTCAGCGTATATTGTGGAAGTCAGCATTTTGAAGGAATTTCCTAAGTTTGGCTTGAAGCGCATTTCAGTGATATTGATGTCCGTTTGAGATGCCGAGTCAGGGAATAGCTTTGTATGGTGATTCTAGAGTTAGGATCGCGATCGGAAGTGAATTCGAATGTCGGATGTCATTTTGAAGTCATTTGGCTAAAGATAGAAATTTGAAGGTTTTTGAAGAATCCGACCGGAAGTGGAAATTTTGATATCGGGGTCGGAATGCGATTCCGAAAGTTGAAGAAGGTCCGTAATGTTGAGTATGAATTGTGTGCAAAATTTGGGTTCAATCGGAGGTGATTTGACAGGTTTCGGCACCGAATGTGGAGGTTTGGAATTTCAAGTTCTTAAAAATTTGGATTGGAGAGCGATTCGTCGTTTCGATGTTGTTTGATGTGATATGAGGACTCGAGCGAGTTCGTATCATGTTTTGGGAAATTTTGATATAATTGGTTGAGGTCCCGAGGGCCTCGGGTGGATTTGAGAAGGTTAACGGAAGGGATTTCGGACTATATAACTGCTGAAATTTCTGCATGAAAGCAGCAGCTAGTGCATCGAAGAGATGACTTTGGAAGCTTACACATCGAAATCTATAAGGAATATGAAAATTTTCAAAACATGAACTTTATAGACCTTGCATTCTAGTTTCCATAAAGATAAACCATTCACCATTTGGATATTTGTGAATAAAGTTATGATCGATTGAATGAAGGTTGGTAAAGCTGTTTTTGCATTTTCCTTGGAAATTTCTGATGCGAGGAGCTTACTTTGGAAGCTTATATCTCGAAATCTATAATAGATCTGAAACTTTGGAAAAGAATAAAGTTGTAGAACTTGCAATCTAGTTTTCAGTAAGTTAAACCATTCATCATTTGGACATTTGTACTGAAAGTTATGATCAATTAAACAAGGGCTGGTAAAGCTGTTTCTAGTGGAATTTTAGTGACGAAAGTGGACTTTTAGTGACGGCTTGGCAGAAACTTAAGGACCAAAATGTTCATTTCCTTCATTTCGTTTTGGATTTTGGGAGCACGATTCTTGGGCGATTTCAGACCGATTTTCACGGGAAAACATTGGGATAAGTGTTCCTTATCCTATATTGATTATATTTCATCATTCCATACTCATCTACATCATGAATCCATGAATTTATGGAAGAAAAATCTATTTTTTTAGCAAATCTTCCAAAAACAAAAATTTAATATTTGAAAGCTAATCCGATGTCGGAATTCGATAATTTTTGCATGGTTGAACTCGTATCGAAATGGGTTGTCGGATTTTGTTTTGTCAGTTTCTGAGACGCGGGCCCAAGGGCATTTTGGTCAATTCCTTTAGCGGAGATGGGAGTTTATATAATCTGAATTTTTGGCAAATATTAGGGTATATTCTCACTGGTTTACCGTTATTTGGATAGTTTTGAGCATTGTGCATCAATTGGAGTCGTCGGGAGGGCTTGGAAGTTGGTTATGAAGTTTCGGAGCGAGGTAAGTCTCCTTTCTAACTTTGTGAGGGGGAATTGTCCCCATAGGTGAACTAAATGAATATAAGCTATTACTTGCGGGGGCTACGTACGCACGAGGTGACGGGAGTCCGTGCGTAGCTACTGTTATGCCATGTCCGGGTAGTCTAGGACCCACTAGCATGCCTTACTTGTTGTACCTGTGATTTTATCTATGAGATTAGACTAACGATATTATCGAGTTAATAATTGAATACTTAAGAAGGTCAGAGCTTATTTTCCTTAATCACTTGAGAAGAAAATGGATCCTTCCCTGTATAATTGTGTTCCAGATGAATCAGTAATATTTAAAAGCTTATTAAATTTGGCAAATGAATTTCCAGAAATGACTTAAATACTATCTTCATGTTCACCTAAAGTGAATTTTATCACTTCTTTGAGAAACTGCTTTCCTGATGAAATTTGGATCCACTGTGTGATTATGTGTACTTATGAGCACCTGAGTCGCAGGTATGATTCGCGAGCAGGTTAGCCTTATTATTATTATGTTGACCGCGTTGCATGATCGATTCGCGAGCAGGGAAAATAGATGCATCTATGGTTCGAGCCGTTCGACCCTCGACAGTGCACAATTTATTATTGTTGGTCTGCGCCGTTCGACCCTCGGCATTTTTTTGCGCATGATAAATGCTGCGTATTTTCCTATGATTTATACATGTTTATTGGCCTAAGTACATTTTGAGTTTCCAGTTAAAAATGAAGGAGGATTTATGTGTAAAATGTGAAACAAATTGGTATTTCTTATCTCTGATTATTATTTAATTGATTATGACACTTATGCTTAGCACCTCACTTGATTAGATTTATCCGACTTATAGCTAGTGTCTAATTTGACCTCTCGTCACTACCTCTTTGAGGTTAGGCGGGATACTTACTGGCTACACGTTATTTTTGTACTCATACTATNATGTGTTGGGATTTATTTTATTAAACTGAATTGATTTGTTGTCGTATTTAATTTACGAAAATTTATTTATTTGATTATGAAATGCAAGAAAAGGTAACGATTTCGAAAATGTTAAAACATGAATGTATTTCAACTAATTAAGGATCTGACTTGCCTGACAGTGGTGTCCGACGCCATCACGACCTATGAATTTTGGTCGTGACAGTTATTCATTGCATCTTCAACGTATGTTGTTTTGCAGATTCATATTCTGTGCGCAATACTTGGAATGCATCAAAGTTGTGGATTAATCCAAATTTTCCTCAATCTGACGAGTTTAAAACACGGTTCAATAGATGTTATTTTTCATTGCATCTAGCCTCGAATATATTTTTCAAGTACACATCTAACTGTTTTAATCATTTACAAATACAGATTACTTTCTATTCGGGATAATTACACTAAGAAGCTGACTCAAACCATTTCTCAACAAAGTTACTCTGTCTCGGATGAGCTAGACAAGGACATTGTTCAAGTTAAAACAATTGGCCAATTAGTGGAGTCCATGCAAGTGAGTAAACTATCTTGTGTAGTATTAATTCAATCGGTTTTTAATGTTAATAGTTGTTCTATGCACAACTTTTACAATGTATCGTGTTAAGTCGTTGTATGATAAAATTAAATAAAGAAACATAAACATTACAGTGTTATGTTAATTTTCTTGCTTTGATATTCTTAAATCCATCTTTTACATTTAATAATACAGTCATCACCAAAAAAGTTCTGCTTTTTCACTAATTTTGCAGCTTATTGGTATTTTGCATGTTTGAAGTAAAAGTTGTTATTTGTTTTTTAACTTTCTGCTGTTCACACTTTCAATAGGGGGTAAATATCTAGGCTTAGGCAGCCAAGATATTCTATAGATAAAGATATCACATAGAATTAAATAAGGATGATTGGAATGGGAGAGTACTACGGATGTACTATGTAGTAGTAGCGATTGAAAGAGAACAACAATACAGAATAGCATCCACCTAATCTAAGGGAAAGTTTTATATCATTTCTACAATTTTCCCATATTCTTAATATAATAAGCATAAAACCAAAGGAAAGAGAGAGTCGGGATGATTTGTAGTTTGTATTTTATAAAGAGCTTTTGTTGAAGAGATATTTGTATAGCTTGAACTTTAAGTTTACATAGATAGGAGGTCTCAAGTTTACTGTTTGTTCGCTTATTTTATGGATTTAAACTGATTCAACATTTAGCATATGAGAAGTTTTTTTAACTACATTGACTCGATTTGCATATAAATCTTTAGTTTGACTAATAAAATTTAGTATTAATGATGGATGCGAGTGCCTGACAGCTCTGTTTAGCAATTGAAATCGTTCGGCGCTATTTTTTATGCTTAGCAGAATGCACAAAAGAAAAATATAAGAAAAAAATCCAATCATAATGTAAAGTATGCCTAATTTATATCATTCCTGATTTGCACATATATAATGTCTCTCAACTGCAGAATGCACAAAAGGAAAATATAAGAAAAACTCCAATCATAATGTAAAGTATGCCTAATTTATATCATTCTTGATTTGCACATATATGATGTCTCTCAACTTCACTGTCTAATGTTTATTATTTTATTCAATAGGAATATCCATGTTGGATTGTTGCAAGTATTGAAATTTTAGAACTTGAAAAAGGGTGGTCATATCTTAGCTGTAAGAAGTGCCAAAAGAAGGTAGATAAAGTGGGAAACATTTATCTTTGCCCAAACCCAAAGTGTAAAAAAGAACAATATTCAGCAATGATTAGGTAATAACAGAATCTCTATTTCCTCCTTCCATCAAAATGAACGTACATTTATATCTCAAATCAAATGTGCTTTAGGTACAGGCTTCAGGTTAAGATACTGGATACTACTGGATCTGTTTCCTTGCTACTCTGGGACCGCGAAGCCATGTTTCTCATAGGCAAGTTCGCAAATGAATTGAATGAAGGATTACTTGAGGTATATCAACTAATTCATATTTGTTATTTGTGAAATTCTAACGCAAACTTTATTTTTAGAATACTGGCGCTGCTGATGTGTATTCCTATCCAGTTGAGTTGAACAATATTCTTCAAATAAAATTCATGTTTAAGGTTATTGTCAAGAGCTTGAACATTCGGTTGCAAGCTGAAGTTTACAGTGTTGTCAAGCTTAGCGATGAGGAGCAATTGATAAAGAAGTATGATCAGGATGCATATTCACATGCCTTACCTATAAGTAATCTTCACTCACAAACCTCATAACATATTTAAATTGCGAATTTGATTAAATTTAATATTTTTTAGTATAATTTCAAACTCATTTATTTATTAATGTTTGGTAGGACCCTGACTTCAATACTAATCAAGGCATAGACAAAGAGAAGGTGTAACGACCCGGTCGGCCGTTTTAAGAATTAGCGTCTCGATCCCCTATTAACCGCTTATCCCATGTCTATTTATGTTATTGGAACTTGTCCGAGCGTTGAGTGATGAAATCCTGGGTGATTTTGGACACCTAGTCCATAAATGTGGAATTTAGCTTTAGAAATCTAGCCGTAGCTAGAGCTGTGTGAAGACAGATCCGGAATGGAATTCCGTCGACTCCGTTAGCTCCGTTGGGTGATTTCGGGGTAAGGAGCATGTCCGAAATGTGTTTTTGAGGTCGGTTATGGATTTAGGCTTGAATTGGCGAAAGTTAGAATTTCGGCGATTTCGGCCGTTAGGTGAAATTTTGATATCGGACTCGGAATGGAATTCCAAAAGCGACAGCAGGTCCATAATGTCATTTATGAGCTGTGTACAAAATTTGAGGTCATTCGGATGAGTTTAGATGTGTTTTGGCATCAGATGTGATTTCTAGAATTTCATAAGTTCTTAGGCTTGAATCTATGCATGATTGATGATTTTGATGATATGAGATGTGTTTTTAAGGATCAACCAAGTTTGAACAAGGTATTTGGTTGAGGTCCCGGGGGCCTCGGGGTTCTTTCGGATGCCCAACGGGTGAGTTTGAGACTTAGTGAACAGCTGAACCATTCTGGTTCTGAAGTCTCGCACCTGCGATGGTATTTCCACAGGTGCGGACACGCAGGTGCGATGGGGGTGCCGCAGGTGTGACATCAGGTCATTTAATGAATTTTCGCACATGCGATTGGGTTTCCGCAGGTGCGGCACCGCAGGTGCGATCCCAGTGTCGCAGGTGCGAAATATCTTAGATGTTTATACCAAAAATCCGAGGGTTTGAAATTCATAATTCCAAAATCGATTGTGAGCTTGGAACTTGGCAATTTTAAGTGGGATTTGAAGAGGAGAATCATAGGTAACGTTTTCTAACCTTAACCCATTTGTATATCTATAATCTCTATCATTTTCTTCAATCTAATCAATAAAATTGGATGAAAAATCACGAAAATGAGATGAATTTTTTCCAAGTAGAAATCTGAGGATTTAGGGAGATTTAGACGTCGGATTTTGTTGATTCTTGTTCGAGTGGGTTCATGAACGAATGGGTGTTCGAGAAATATAAATTTTACACGATTCTAAGATGGGGGCCCGGGGGACTTTTTGGGCAATTATGGGCTAATTTCGCGTATTAGCTTATAAATAATTAGCTATTTTGTTCCCTTGAAGTGATATTTACACCTTGCAATCGATTTGAATAGATTTGGCCCACCCGGAGTGAGATAATCGTGGCAAGAGTGTGGTATTGAGTTGATTGGCGCAGTCAAGGTAAGTGGCTTGCCTAATTCTGTGTTGGAGACTCCTCCTTAGGCATTTTCATACTGATTTTGTTACGTGGACGCCGTGTACGTGAGGTGACGAGTGCGTACACGGGTCATTATTGCTAAAATCCTATTTTTACTCCATGAAATCGCTGATTTTCATTCATATGTTACTGTTTCCTATCTTAGTTGAGTAGATAGCTTAAGAGTAAGCATGCCTACCTGTTCTTAATTGATTTCCTCTTATTTGCTACTAGTCGCACCATGTTTAGGTAGCTTCACTCTATTCTTGCCTGTTATTTTCCATGGACTGTTTAATTTAGCCATAATTGACATACTTCTACTTTGCATATTTAAATTGGGACTACGGACCGAGATCCGAGAGCTTTCCCCTTGTACTGCATTTCATATTTAAATTGGAAGTACGGACCGAGATCCGGGAGCTTTGCCCCTGTACTGAAATGCACATTTAAATTGGGACTACTGACAGAGATCCAGGAGCTTTCCCCCTGTACTGCATAGCATATTTAAATTGGGACTACAGACTGAGATCCGAGAGCTTTCCCCGTGTACTACATTGCACATTTAACGTTGAAATATATGTTGTGCTGAGCCGAGGGCTCTTTTTCTGTTATTAATCCTTCCAACTTCCATTAATCTTGTTTATCATTGCTTATCTATATTTCACTATTTTAAGTCGTATATTGACTTGTTTTAAAAACTCAGTAGGGCCTCAACCTGAATTCGTCACTACTTGACTGAGGTTAGACTTGGCACTTACGGAGTATCGAATATGGAGTACTCACGCCCTTTCCTGCGCATGTTTTTCCCATGTGCAAATCCAGGTACCAGCACCCAGTATCGTGGCTAGGAGTCGTTCTAGCAGCAGCCAGGAGACCGCGAGGTAATTCTGCCGCGTCCGCGGAATCCCACGAGTCCCCTTCTACTCTAGTATATGCATAGAAGACTTATGTATTTTTCCGTTGTTTCATTGTATAGAGCTACATTTAGTATAGAGCTTGTGACTATGGTGACATTCCGGGTTTTGGGAAGTGAAAGTGTATATGCTGAGCAGCTATGTTATATATGCTTGAGTTCTTTTCTGCTTTTATTTTATTGATTCTGTCATTTTCCGCAAATTCTAGGCTTACCTAGTCATAGAGACTAGGTGTCGTCACAATACATTTCGAAGGGCAAAATGGGTTGTGACAAAGTTTGTATTAGAGCGTCTAGGTTCATAGGAGTCGCAAGTCACAAGCCGGTTTATTAGAGTCTTGAGGATCGGTGCGGAGATTTCCGTATCTATCTTCGAGAGGCTATATAACTGTTAAGAACAATCAAATTCTTTGGAATTCCTTATCGTGCTGGTTGATGTCATCAAATTCTTAAAATCTATTCTATTCTTGCTTACAAATGGTTCGTACCCGTACCGGGCGTACTGATGACCCGGCACCCAAGCCCCCAGTTAGAGCCACCAGAGGCAGGGGCCGGGGAAGAGGACGAGCACGCGGTGCAGCCCGAGCACCGGCTAGAGCAGAGGCAAAGGAGCCCCCAGCAACTACAGTTGGAGGGGCACAGGAGGTCCCGTTTGTTACTCTAGACCTCTAGGAAACATTGGCTCAGTTCTTGAGTGCCGTCAGTACTCTGTCTCAGGCGGGTCTATTCCCGATAGCTCCAGCTACATCCCAGGCCGGAGGAGGGACACAGACTCCCGCAGCCCGTACTCCTGAGCAGAGGGTTCATATTGGGTAGGTTCCAGAGTATATTCCTATGCTCCCAGCAGCTCCAGCTCAGCATGAGACTAGGATAGCTATTCCTGAGGCAGAACGGCTCCGACTTGAGAGGTACAAGAAGTACCACCCACCTGAGTTCAGCGGACTAGATTCGGATGACGCCCTGGGTTTTCTTAAGGGGTGTCATCGCATTCTCCGCACTATGGGTATTGTGGAGACGAGTGGGGTTTCTTTCATTGCTTTCCAACTGAGGGGAGCAGCTTATCAGTGGTGGCATGCTTTTGAGCTTAGTAGCCCGGACGAGGCAGCTTCACTTACTTGGGCTTATTTTTCCGAGATGTTCTTACTTGAGTTTGTCCCTCATAGCTTCAGGGATGCTTGGCATGCGGAGTTTGAGCAGCTACGCCATGGTGCCATGACTGTGTCAGAGTATGCAGTCCGTTTCAGCGATTTGGCTTGCCATGCACCAGCTTTGGTTGTCACTGTCAAAGAGAGGGTTCGACGCTTTATTGAGGGACTCCACCCCAACATTCGGACCAGCATGGCCAGAGAACTGGAGACCGATATTACTTACCAGCAGGCCGTGAGTATTGCCCGGAGGATTGAGACTATGTTAGCCCGGGATAGGGAGGAGAGAGAGGCCAAGAGGTCTCGAGAGACTCGTCATTTTTAGGAGCCCATGCACCAGCAGCACTCCAGGGTAGGGTTTTTGTGAGTCGCCCTGTTCATTCATCTCTCCCAGCAGCCAGCGGTATTCCATCTCTTCCTAGACCTCAGGAGCCTTACTATACACCACCAGTATCTCAGGTGTCTCCTGCTCGATATGCTATCACTGGCCAGTCCAGCAGGCCAGTTCAGAGTCAGCAGCGGCCGCCACGTCCTGCGAGGCATTGCTTTGAGTGTGGTGACCCTCATCATATGATCAGAGATTGCCCCAGAGCGAGGAGGGGCGCACCACCTCAAACTTATCAGGGTGCACCACCTAAGACTTATCAGGGTGGACCCCCTCAGATTTATCAGGCTCCACGTCTTCCTCCAAGTCCTCCAGTTATTCCTCCAGCCCCAGCTGCTATCCCACCACCTCAGGCAGCTCGAGGTGGAGGTCGGGGAGGTCGAGGTCGCCCTAGAGGGGGAGGCCAGGCCAAGTACTATGCTCTTCCGGCTCGGCCCGGTCCGAGGCCATTGCTTCAGATTCAGTCATTACAGGTATTGTTCCCATTTTTCATAGGGATGCATCGGTATTATTTGACCCAGGCTCTACATATTCATATGTGTCTTCCTATTTTGCTACACATCTGGGGATAGCCCGGGATTCTTTAAGTTCCCCTGTTTATGTTTCTACTCCGGTGTGAGATTCTCTTGTTGTGGACCGCGTATATTGGTCATGTTTGATTGCTATCAGTGGTTTTGAGACCAGGGCTGATTTACTACTACTCAGTATGGTAGATTTCTATGTTATATTGGGTATGGACTGGTTGTCTCCCTATTATGCTATTCTTGATTGTCACGCCAAGACCGTGACGCTGGCTATGTCAGGATTTCCGAGGTTAGAGTGGAGAGGTTCCTTGGAGTATACTCCTCGCCGAGTCATTTCTTTTCTTAAGGCTCAGCAGATGGTTGAAAAGGGGTGTGATGCATATTTGGCTTATGTGAGACCCCTACAGTTGAGTCAGTTTCAGTTGTCAGTGACTATTCTGATGTATTTCCAGCTGATCTTCCGGGTATGCCACCCGATAGAGACATTGATTTCGGCATTGACTTATTGCCGGTCACTCAGCCCATTTCCATTCCTCCTTATTGCATGGCTCCTCCTGAGTTGAAGGAGTAGTTACAAGAGTTGCTTGAGAAGGGATTCATCAGGCCTAGTGTATCACCTTGGAGCGCTCCTGTATTATTTGTGAAGAAAAAGGATGGCTCGATGCATATGTGTATTGACTACTGGCAGCTGAATAAGGTGACAGTGAAGAACAGGTACCCATTTCCTCGTATTGATGATCTATTTGACCAGTTAGAGGGTGCTAAGGTGTTCTCCAAGATTGATCTACGTTCTAGTTATCATCAGTTGAAGATTCGGGAACCGGATATCCCAAAGACTGCCTTCAGGACCAGATATGGCCACTATGAGTTCCTTGTTATGTCATTTGGGCTGACCAATGCCCCAGCAATCTTCATGCACCTGATGCACAATATATTTCGGCCCTATCTTGATACTTTTTTCATTGTGTTCATTGATGACATTCTGGTATATTCTAGGTCCTAGGAGGACCATGAGCAGCACTTGAGGACCGTGCTTCAAACATTGAGGGAGAAGAAGTTGTATGCCAAGTTTTCTAAGTGTGAATTTTGTCTTGATTCTGTGGCATTCCTAGGCCACGTGGTATCTTCGGATGGGATCAAGGTAGATCCAAAGAAGGTGGAGGCGGTACATAGTTGGACCAGACCGTCCTCAGCTACTGATATCCGCAGTTTCCTCGGTTTGGCTGGGTATTATCGCCGTTTTGTGGAGGGATTTTCATCCATTTCAGCGCCTATGACCAGACTGACCCAGAAGAGTGCATCTTTTATATGGACTGAGGAGTGTGAGGAGAGATTTCATAAGCTCAAGAAAGCCCTGACTACAACTCCTGTGTTGGTTTTGCCTACCGGTTCCTGGTCCTATACAGTTTATTGTGATGCTTCGAGGATTGGCTTGGGAGCGGTGTTGATGTACGATGGTAGGGTGATTGCCTACTTGTCCAGATAGTTGAAGGTCCATGAGAAAAACTACCCTCTTTATGATCTCGAATTGGTAGCGATTGTTCATGCCCTAAAGATATGGCGTCATTATTTATATGGTGTTCCCTGTGAGATATTCACGGATCACCAGAGTTTGCAGCACATATTCAGGCAGAAGGATCTAAATTTGCGCTAGCGTAGGTGGTTGGAGTTGCTAAAGGACTATGACATCACTATATTATACCACCTGGGGAAGGCCAATGTGGTCGCCGACGCCTTGAGTCGTCAGGCGGAGAGTTTGGGGAGTTTGGCATACCTTCATGCAACTGAGAGGCCTCTAGCCTTAGATGTTCAGTCCTTAGCCAGTCAGTTCGTGAGATTGGATCTTTCTGAGGCTTGCCGGGTATTACCTTGTGTGGTTGCTCGATCTTCCCTTCATGACCGTATCAGAGAGCGCCAGTATGATGATCGCCACCTTTTGGTTCTTCAGGATAGAGTCCGGCGGGGTGATGCTAGGGATGTGATTATAGGAGATGACGAGGTGATGAGGATGCAGGGCCGTATCTGTGTGCCCAAAGTGGATGGGCTTCGGGAGTTGATTCTTGAGGAGGCCCATAGTTCGCGGTATTCCATCCATCCGGGCACCGCGAAGATTTACCAGGATTTGAGACAACACTATTGGTGGCGAAGAATGAAGAAGGATATAATGGAGTTTGTAGCCAAGTGTCTCAACTGTTAGCAAGTCAAATGTGAGCATCAGAGACCGAGAGGGTTAATTCAGCATATTGAGCTTCCAGAGTGGAAGTGGGAGCAGATCACCATGGACTTTGTGGTTGGACTTCCTCGGACTTTGAGGAAGCATGATGCTATTTGGGTGATTGTGGATCGGCTGACCAAATCAGCCCATTTCATTCCAGTACTGACTACATATTCATCGGAGAGGTTGGTTGAGATTTATATCAGAGAGATTGTTCGCCTCCACGGTATTCCAGTATCTATCATTTCAGACAGAGGTACACAGTTCACTTCACAATTCTGGAGAGTTGTTCAGCAGGAGCTAGGCACCAGGGTAAAGTTGAGCACAACTTTTCACCCTCAGAAGGACGGGCAGTCCGAGCGCACGATTTAGATTCTCTAGGATATGCTCCGTGCCTGTGTGATGGATTTTGGAGGGTCATGGGATCGATACTTGCCTCTTGCTGAGTTTTCTTATAACAACAGCTACCAGTCCAACATTCAGATAGCGTCGTATGAGGCTTTGTATAGTAGGTGGTGCAGGTCTCTCGTGGGGTAGTTTGAGCCGGGCGAGACTCGATTGTTGGGTACAGACTTGGTTCAGGATTCTGTTAGGGGTGGGCATCGGTCAGTTCGGTTCGGTTCGGTTTTGAACATTATCGGCTTTGCCTATCGGTTATCGGTTTACAAATATCATAACCCGATAACCAAAACGATAAGATATTGGTTATCGGTTATCGATCATTATCGGTTCGGTTATCGGTTTACCCTATAAGATAAAACAACTAAAATAATTTTACAATATATAAAACTGTCGAGTATCGAGTTTTTAATTATTTTCAAGTAAAACATACATTTGAAGATAGAATACAATTGAGAACGATTTTATAAATACAGTAATCAAAAGTCCCTTTTTCTTTACATTCTACGGATTATTATTGTCACTTTTAATGAACAAATAATAGATTATACGAATGCCTTCAAGGGAGTGGATAAAGGGAAGAAAAGAAGACACAGGTTACTCCTCCATTATAGTGGGACTAGTATTGAGGGGATTCCAATTGAAGAATAAATCAAAGAAAAAAACAATCATCATTCATCAGCATAAAAAGCCAAACATGAGAGAAGAACAAGAGTAAGCAAAAATCAAAACAATGCACAAGAAACAAACAGATAAATACTGACCCAAAACTTACACGATGCGACTGACGAGTGCCGGCCTGAGTCTTGACGGTAAGCCGTGGTGAATGGTGAGGCAAACTGGCGGAGAACTGGTGAGGCAGACTGGCGGTGAACTGAGGTAAGTAGGGGTGTGGTACTGCAGCAGAAACAATTGAGATTTGAGAATAGGATTTGAGACTGGCGGAGAATTGAAGAGGAATTATGAAAATAAAACCCTAGTATAGTATAGTATGTATATACTTAAGGGTAATTATTAAATTAGTTCATTCTTATTGGGTTATCAGTTTTTATCCAATAACAGAATTGTAAATCGAGCCCGAACCGATAACCCAATAAAATTTTTTTTTGACCCGCTACCGAACCGTTAACCCAATAACCCAATACCGATAACCCAATAAAATTTTTTTTTGACCCGCTACCGAACCGTTAACCCAATAACCCAATACCGATAACCCAATAAAGAATTAACGGTTCGGTTTATCGGTTTTACCTGATATATGACCACCCCTAGATTCCGTGGACAAGGTGAAGGTGATTCAGGAGAGACTTCGCACAGCTCAGTCCAGGCAGAAGAGCTATGCGGATCGGAAGGTTCGTGACTTGGCATTTATGGCTGGTGATCGGGTTTTGCTTCGGGTATCGCCTATGAAGGGCGTCATGAGGTTCGGGAAGAAAGGCAAGCTGAGTCTGAGATTTATTGGCCCTTTTGAGGTGTTGCGACGCGTTGGGGAGGTTGATTATGAGCTTGCCTTGCCTCCAACCTAGTAGGGGTCCATCCGGTGTTCCACGTCTCCATGCTCCAGAAGTATCACGGTGACTCGACTCATGTCTTGGATTTCAGCTCAGTCCAATTGGACAAGGATCTATCATATGTTGAGGAGCCTGTGGCTATATTGGATAGGCAGGTCAGAAAGCTCAGATCAAAGAATTTGCCTCAGTTAAGGTTCAGTGGAGGGGTCAGCCAGTCGAGGAGGTGACTTGGGAGACCGAACAAGACATGCGGAGTCAGTACCCTCATCTTTCACAGCTTCAGGTATGTTCTATACTCGTTCGAGGACGAACGATTTTCTTATGAGGGGGAGGATGTAACGACCCGGTCGGTCATTTTAAGAATTATCTCCCCAATCCCCTATTAACCGCTTCTCCCATGTCTATTTATGTTATTGGAACTTGTCGGAGTGTTGAGTGATGAAATCCGGGGTGATTTTGGACACCTAGTCCATAAATGTGGAATTTAGCTTTAGAAATATGGCCGTAGCTAGAGCTGTGTGAAGACGGATCTGTAATGGAATTCCGTCGACTTCGTTAGCTCCGTTGGGTGATTTCGGGGTTAGGAGCGTGTTCAGAATATGTTTTCAAGGTCGGTTGTGGATTTAGGCTTGAATTGGCGAAAGTTAGAATTTCGGCGATTTCGGCCGATAGGTGAAATTTTGATATCGGACTCAGAATTGAATTCCGAAAGAGACAGCAGGTCCATAATGTCATTTATGACTTGTGTGAAAAATTTGAGGCCATTCGGATGAGTTTAGACGTGTTTCGGCATCAGATGTGAATTCTAGAAATTTCATAAGTTCTTAGGCTTGAATCTATGCATAATTGATGATTTTGATGTTATGAGATGTGTTTTTAAGGCTCGACCAAGTTTGAACAAGGTATTAGGGTCAGTTAGTAGGTTTGGTTGAGGTCCCGGGGGCCTCGGGGTTGTTTCAGATGTCGAACGGGTGAGTTTGAGACTTAGTGAACAGCTGAACCATTCTGGTTCTGAAGTCTCGCACCTGCGATGGTATTTCCGCAGGTGCGGACACGCAGGTGCGAAGGGGTGCCGCAGGTGCGACCCCAGGTCATTTAATGAATTTCCGCACTTGTGATTGGATTTTCGCAGGTGCGGCACCGCAGGTGCGATCCCATGTCGCAGGTGCGAAATATCTGAGTTGTTTATACCAAAAATCCGAGGGTTTGAAATTCATAATTCCAAAATCGATTGTGAGCTCGGAACTTGGCGATTTTCAGTGGGATTTGAAGAGGAGAATCATAGGTAAGGTTTTCTAACCTTAATCCATCTGTATATCTATAATCTCTATCATTTTCCTCAATCTAATCAATGAAATTGGATGAAAAAAAATGAAAATGGGATGAAATTTCTCCAAGTAGAAATCTAAGGATTTAGGGAGATTTAGACGTAGGATTTTGTTGATTCTTGTTCGAGTGGGTTCATGAGCGAATGGGTGTTCGAGAAATATAAATTTTACCCGATTCTGAGACGTGGGCCCGGGGGACTTTTTGGGCTAATTTCGCGTATTAGCTTATAAATAATTAGCTATTTTGTTCCCTTGAAGTGATATTTACACCATGCAATCGATATGAATAGATTTGGCCCACCCGGAGTCAGATACTCGTGGCAAGAGCGTGATATTGAGTTGAGTGGCACAGTCAAGGTAAGTGGATTGCCTAATTCTGTGTTGGGGACTCCCCCTTAGGCATTTTCATACTGATTTTGTTATGTGGACGTCATGTACGTGAGGTGACGAGTGCGTACACGGGTCATTGTTGCTAAAATCCTATTTTTACTTCCATGAAATCACAGATTTTCATTCCTACTTAATTGAGTAGATAGCTTAAGAGTAAGCATGCCTATCTGTTCTTACTTGATTTCCTCTTATTTGCTACTAGTCGCACCATCTTTAGGTAGCTTCACTCTATTCTTGCTTGTTGTTTTCCATGGATTGTTTAATTTAGCCATAATTGACATACTTCTGCTTTGCATATTTAAATTCCGACTACGGATCGAGATCCGGGAGCTTTCCCCCTGTACTGCATTTTAAAATTAAATTGGGACTACGGACCGAGATCCGGGAGCTTTCCCCTGTACTGAAATGCATATTTAAATTGGGACTACGGACTGAGATCCGGGAGCTTTCCCCGTGTACTGCATTGCACATTTACCGTTGAAATATATGTTGTGCTGAGCCGAGGGCTCTTTTTCTGTTAATAATCCTTCCAGTTTCCATTAATCTTGTTTGTCATTGCTTATCTATATTTCACTGTTTTAAATTGTATATTGACTTGTTTTGAAAACTCAGTAGGGCCTCAACCTGACCTCGTGTCACGACCCCAAATCCTAACAGGCCGTGATGGTGCCTATCGTGGAACTAGGCTAGCCAACCATCACATTACTACGCAATTACTCTTATTTTAACGGTTCAAAATATAGAAAATAACAACAATCATAACAAAGAATTTAATTATATAAGTCTTACACCCCCAATAATGAACTAACAACTCTAAACAACCTCCCAGAACTAGAGTCAATAGTCATGAGCATCTAACAGAAATAAAACTGACTCTACCAAATACTATATATCTCAGAATCCAAAACTAGGACTATAAGTAGGAGGGGGAAGTGGAGAAGCCGTGGACGCTAGCAGCTACCTCGAATCCCGTGTACTGCTACTATCAACTGAACAGCTACTGCTGTGATCTAGTACCTAGATCTGTGCACAGGGCACATGGAGTAATGATGAGTACGCCAACTCAGTAGTAATGAAAAGAAATCATAGTCTGAGAATATAAAGTACACAAGACAGATACACAATTTCACAAAACCAGTAAACACCAAGTAACCATGTAGTATTCATCAAATACATAAGTTCGAAATCAGTTTCCAGAAATCCTTTGAAAAAAGTGTAATATCAGTGTATCTCAGTAAAAGCCAGTTTGAAAACGAAGTAAACCATAGTTCGAAAACTTTAGTAAAATCATCATAAATCTGCCCCTCGGGCCAAATCATTTCTTGTAACCATTGCCCCATCAGGCATCCTCACCATCACTCGGTAACATTAGCCTATCAGGCATCCTCACAGTCACTCTGTAATATTAGCCCATCAGGCATCCTCACATTCACTCTGTAACATTAGCCCATCAGGCATCCTCACAGTCACTCTATAACATTAGCCCATCAGGCATTAATCATCACCCAATCGGTACCGGCGCTCACTGGGGGTGTGTACAGACTCCGGAGGGGCTCCTACAGCCCAAGCGCAATATATATATATCAAGCCGCCTCACGACATAAATCACTCACAGCATAGGCCAGTAGCCTCACTCAGTCAGACACTCTCAATTTGCCTTTTAGGCCATAAATATATCGGGTTCTCGACCCAAAATAGTGTTTCATTTTTCAATAAATAGTATCAAAATACTCTGAGTGTCAAAACAATTTATCAGGAAAAGACTGAGTGGAAAATCATAACATATCAGTGAGGAAAACATAGTAATCACAACCCCCAAGGGAAAAACAGATCGGCACTAGGACCCAAACACGACTTATAGCCCAAATTATATCATAATAAAATAATACTAATTAAGCATAAGCTTCGAAGTCGGTTTCGCAACTTAATAGTCGCCTAAATAAGGAAGATATTTCCAAAGTTTCAATCTTAGCATTTCAAAACCCGTGAAAGGGCATAGTCCGGGGTTTCATACCCTCAGGACAAGATTTCAAGACATTACTTACTTCCAAACTAGCCCGGATGTTATTCCGCAACACGCTTGCCTCTCGTATCAACTTCCGAAAGCTTCAAATCTACCAAGTTCAGATTTTTATCATCAATATATGCTTAAGGAACAATTGCCAATTGAAAATATCAAAATTCACCCAAAAATCCGAAACCGGTCAAAACCCGACCCCCAGGACCGCATCCCGAAACTGAGAAATTTTTATGTAAAAGTGTTCTTCATCCTCTCACGAGTCCGTACATATAAAGAACACCAAAATCAGAGTCTGTTTGACCCCTCAAATCGACCCCTAATGGTCTCTAATTCTCAAGCCCTAAAACCCCATTTTTTATATTGTTTTTCCATGAATTTACACCATAATCCCGACCTTTGATCACATATAAACGAGTTTAGAGTCCAAAAATCTTACCTTGGTGAAGAACTATCGAATTTCCTCTTCAAAACCCTTCAAAAACTTCAAACCTGGATGAAATATTGAGAAAGGTGGCTAAAATTCGCGAAGGTTGGTTTTTATACCTTATGTCCAGTGATTCTCGCACCTGTGATCACTTACTCGCACCTGCGGCTTCGCAAGTGCGATGTCCCTTCCGCACCTGCGATCTCCCCTGGGGTCTCATTATTTCCGCACCTGCGATACACATTCCGCACCCGCGACATCGGAGGTGCGACAAACCCCTCGCACCTGCGGACCATTCCCTACACATGCAAAACTCGCACCTGCGACCTTTCTCCCCGATCCTGCGTAACCGCACCTGCGACTCCCCGCGACAAACCCCTCGCACCTGCGGACCATTCCCTACACATGCAAAACTCGCACCTGCGACCTTTCTCCCCGATCCTGCGTAACCGCACCTGCGACTCCCCGCGACAAACCCCTCGCACCTGCGGACCATTCCCTACACATGCAAAACTCGCACCTGCGACCTTTCTCCCCGATTCTGCGTAACCGCACCTGCGACTCCCCTTCCGCAGGTGCGAAAACACCAGCAACCCAGCACTCAGCAGATTTCCTAAGGCCAAAAATGCCCGATAACCACCCGATATCAATCCCGAGTCCCTCGGGACCCCAACCAAAGTTACCAACACATCCCATAACATCATTCAAACTTATTTGCACTCTCAAAACACCAAAACTAACATTAAAACACCAAATTTACATTGGATTCAAGCCTAAGAACTTTGAAATTTCTAAAATCCTCCAACAATGCCGAAACCAACCAAAACACCTCCGATTTACCTGAAATTTTGCAAACATATCCAAAATGACATTAGGAACCTGTTCTAACTTCCAGAATTCCATTCCGACCCCGATAGCCTATTTTCCACTGCCAACCGGTAATCACCAAAACTAACTTTCGCCAATTCAAGCCTAATTCTACACCGGGAATCACAAAAACATTCCGAACACACTCCTAAGTCCCAAATCACCTACCGAAGCTATCCGAGCCATAAAATCCGCATTCCGAGGTCGTTTACCAATAAGTCAACTCTCAGTTGACTTTTCCCATTATAAGGCTATCTTTTAAAGACTAAGTTACTGAATTCTCATTTAACCATTCCGATTTCAAGCCTATCGACTCTAACACCTCAATAATAGAATAACCAATCCATGACAAGTCAATGACAACAATAAAAATGCAAGTTCTACGTAACGACAGACCGGGTCGTTACATTCTCCCCCACTTAAACATGCATTCGTCCTCGAACGTGCCTAGAGCTGTTCCAGCACCACCAAAATAGCCGTGTAGCCTACCGCGCACATACTAGGGGGTGATTCCATGTGACTCTACCCCATATACATCCCATAACACAACATAAATGAAATTTCATTATCAAATCCTGACCCATAAACCTTAGAACTACATTTTCACTTCTGAATCAATTTACAAGATCAAAATCCCACAACTATAAACTGAATAAGTCTGAGCACACTGTAACAAGTCATATCTGTAACCCAAGATGAAATACCATGATATACCGCGTGGCTCCACCACTCATAGCGATAAATCCTAAGCACAATAGCTGTTCGAACAACTCAATACCGGTACATACCCTCTTATCAAACCATACCTCGTTCTAACACTTCCATATACTGCCGATGATGAAAGAAACACATATAAACCAGTAACCCTTCGCCCGATCAATATCAATACCATCCAGAGCCATAACTCGTGCAACTTGTGCACCCAATAACCATATACCAAGAGATCAATTCATTAAATAAAGAAGACTCGCACGAGAGGGCTATCCTGCCCCTAACACTTACCATTACCACATCATACTAAAAGCCTGATACACATCACGAAACCATATCACACAAATCTGACACCAAGGATCATACCTCTACCTAACCGAGCTGCAAAGCGTGATCCCATCCAACCGCTGGACCACATGACACACTCCAAACCACCTTGCTCAAAATCAATAACCATGCAAAATTCGACATCAATTACTCAAAGTGAATTTCCATAATCACGAGAAATTGGACGATACCGTGCCACCCAAACTAAAAAGAACATAACCAACACGTCTCAATCCTGCAACACCCAATTACTTACCTTACTCAAATCTCGATATACAACCCCGATAGGACTACATCATATGCACATATATAACCAACGATCACAACTCCTCGAAACACTGAAAGGTAACTCATAGATCACTCCAAAACACGAATAAGCCCAGTGACAATCAACTGGTACATCCCTCAACATTAGCAATTCGGAGTCAGCAGTTCCGACTTGGTGTAGAACACACACCCATACTGGCCTACCAATAACTCTAAGTCAACTCTGGTCGCCCACAACAGGTAGATAACTCTCCGAACGTTCATAAAGACTGAATCATGACATATACCAACATCTGTCTATCTTTGATCAAATCCTCGTAGTTCACAACTACAAAAATAATCAGTTCATGAAAACTCCCAGTCTCAAAATCCATGAGGCGCACCAATTACCATATCTGATTCCAATTCCGCCACTCAAATATATAACACACCCCTAATACTTTATCATTCCACGAGGGATACCCCCATAATTCCTCCATGTCACCAAGAAACCTTGAATGCCAGCGATCGATCCAACAAGAGAGCGTCGTAACACCAATGAAGCATCCTTATTCAAACACATTGCGTTAAACATATTGTCCTTAATGAATGACACTCTCATCCAGCTACCCAATATTGGTATCATTTACCTAATCATCTGAAACTGCCAGTTCTGACCTTCCTTCCAGAACTGAACTGTGACCTCACATATGCCACTCTCCACTATACACAAAATACCGCATACGCCATGCAATCCTATGATAAATATGAGAACTTCATGCTCCATTCCTAGCAATAAACAACTACGTACCAAACTAGCCAAGAACTTTCCAATTGATCCCATCTAAACGAAAAATCATTATACATCACATGGCCCTGACGCCAATAGAAATATACATCTCTAACCGTGGTAGAAACCATCAAGAACTCCCGAATCACATTTGCAATACACCAAACCGCCAGGACTGAGTCCTTCTAACTCAACCAAGCTACGCATGCCACCAAATCCCAAGAGAATTGCTAAGAAACACCTGTAACAACTCATTACTTCATAACACCCACAAAACAAATCATATCCCTTATCGTTTATCATGTCAATCCGACCTACTACCAAGCTGTCCTATTCATTCAAGTTCCTTCTGACTTACCTTCGAATTGATACTTCTTTTTGCCATAATAACGCAATTCTCAATCTCACCGCACGAAACCCGAGCATAAAATATACAGTCTAAGGCTCATAAGCCGCTGAGTACTCCATCAAACATCCCCAGAGCACCACATCAAAAATACTTACCCTGAATAGACTTCATGCGAATTTAAAGTCATTATTTTCGCTTTCCTGATACTGATGAATAGAATCCAGGATAATGCAAACACACCACAAGCCTTGACACTTCCATGTAAATCTCAATTCTAGCCCAATTCACACCTTGAAGATCCTCAAGCGCTACATATAATCTTGAATCGTCAGAACTATTCTCGAATGTCATTCACTCTACGCAATTTCAATTATACTGACCAACAGAAAGTACGACTTGACCCCGTTTGTAGACCACATACTAGAAAGTAATCCACACCTTTGAAGCAAAAAGCACACTCATACACCGCACGCACTACACTTTTTACAATTTCAACTCAATCATTCAATAAGGTCCATTATCCGTAAGGTACATTACAACCTGTATCTATGAATTTCCATCACTCGAGTCATTCCCAAACTCTACCTCTGTAGGTCATAACTGATTTACCAACATACCTCGAACCGAAACCAATACAACACATAATCGTGTAATAAACTTATCATTAGCGGACTCCTCCACTTGTCTCAAAGCCAAAGATCAAGACAAACAATAACTCACAGTGCCCATACACTATCACTGCCACCATACTGTGGTGAGGTTCAACTAAATCCTTCATAAGCTCATCTGACCCAAACCATCTAACACTCAAATCAATTGCAAATCTCGCGTCCACCATTGTAATGGTCAAGCCAACTCCCACAAGCGATCTAAACTCAAATTACAACATACATCATTTACTGATAGAGAGAACTTACTACAGATAAACATAAGGGTCACACACCTCAGGACAATCCGCAGGAGATAACCCTGCCTGCTTAACCTTAGAATGATATCTCCCTATACACTTCTGCAAATCATAGCTATGACGCAATCATTATACCTTCCTACATTAGAACACAACCATTGCCTGCCCCCAAGACATCCCATTAAGCGGTATAAGAACCTGAAGCTGATGGAAACACTAACACTGGAGCTGTGGCCATGGAATTCTTGAGCTTCTGGAAGCTCTACACACATTCGTCTAACCACATGGATATCTTTAGTGGACATAACGTGTCCCAAGAATGCTACTGAACTGAGCCAAAAGTTCACACTTGGAGAACTTCGCACAAAGCTTCTCCTCCCTATATCCTTGTAATACCATAATCAAATGCTGAGTATGCTATCCCTGTCTACGAGAGTACGACAGGATACCATCAATAAATACAATAACAAAGGAGTTATAACACGGCTGAATACACCGGAAATCAAATACATAGACGATGTTGGGGCATAGGTAAGCTCAAAAGACATCACATGAACTCAGAACATAATAGGAAAAACCACTTCACTTCCACAACTAAACTACATGAGAGGTCCTTCAATACTCATAACTCGAAGCCATATTCTAACTCAATACAGAAGTCAAATAATCAATGGTTCTTTCCACATCTCCCGCCAATTCATTTTGTCACAATCAAACAACCTGAACACATCTAACTGTCAATCACACTCACCACGTAATCATCTAGTCACAAGGTTTCATCAATAAGGACACCACGGGCATATTAGTCCCCCAACACATGTGCTCACACAAATGAAATCTCAGTACTCAAGCCACAGACAAAATCCGTCCTCAAGTCCTTCCGACTGGCCCATTATTAACATGTTAAAAATCACATCTCACCCATGGAAGTCACAAGCCGCCGACGCACAACTGATACCAAGCGCCCGCGTGCGCATTCGAATACGTGAAAGGAATTCAAAGAGTTACGCTTTTGGCTGAGTAAATGGATTCGCACGATAAGAATTCAAGAATGTGGAATGTTTACTAAGGGTTCTGCAGCCTCTCGAAGATAAGTACAGACGTCTCCGTACCGATCCGCAAGACTCTACTAAACTTGCTCATGACCGTTGAGTCTTATGTAACCTAGAGCTCTGATACCAACTTGTCACGACCCCAAATCCTAACAGGCCGTGATGGAACCTATCGTGGAACTAGGCTAGCCAACCATCACATTACTACACAATTACTATTATTTTAACGGTTCACAATATAGCAAATAACAACAATCATAACAAAGAATTTAATTATATAAGTCTTACGCCCCCAATAATGAACTAACAACTCTAAACAACCTCCCAGAACTGGAGTCAATAGTCATGAGCATCTAACGGAAATAAAACTGACTCTACCAAATACAATCTATCTCAGAATCCAAAACTAGGACTATAAGTAGGAGGGGGAAGTGGAGAAGCCGTGGACGCTGGCAGCTACCTCGAATCCCGTGTACTGCTACTATCAACTGAACAGCTACGCCTGTGATCTAGTACCTGGATCTGTGCACAGGGCACATGGAGTAATGATGAGTACGCCAACTCAGTAGTAATGAAAAGAAATCATAGTCTGAGAATATAAAGCACACAAGACAGATACACAATTTCACAAAACCAGTAAACACCAAGTAACCATGTATTCATCAAATACATAAGTTCGAAATCAGTTTCCAGAAATCCTTTGAAACAAGTGTAATATCAATGTATCTCAGTAAAACTCTCAGTAAAAGCCAATTTGAAAACGAAGTAAATCATAGTTCGAAAACTTTAGTAAAATCATCATAAATCTTCCCCTCGGGCCAAATCATTTCTTGTAACCATTGCCCATCAAGCATCCTCACCATCACTCGGTAACATTAGCCCATCAAGCATCCTCACAGTCACTCTATAACATTAGCCCATCAGGCATCCTCACAGTCACTCTATAACATTATCCCATAAGGCATCCTCACAGTCACTCTATAACATTAGCCCATCAGGCATCCTCACAGTCACTCTATAACATTATCCCATAAGGCATCCTCACAGTCACTCTATAACATTAGCCCATCAGGCATCCTCATAGTCTCTCTATAACATTATCCCATCAGGCATTAATCATCACTCAATCGGTACCGACGCTCATTGGGGGTGTGTACAGACTCCGGAGGGGTTCCTACAGCCCAAGCACAATATATATATATATCAAGCCGCCTCACGGCATAAATCACTCACAACATAGGCCCGTAGCCTCACTCAGTCAGACACTCTCAATTTTCCTTTCAGGCCATAAATATATCGGGTTCTCGACCCAAACAATGTTTCATTTTTCAATAAATAGTATCAAAATACTCTGAGTGTCAAAACAATTTATCAGGAAAAGACTGAGTGGAAAATCATAACATATCAGTGAGGAAAATATAGTAATCACAACCCCCAAGGAAAAATAGCTCGGCACTAGGCCCCAAACACGGCTTACATCCTAAATCATATCATAATAAAATAATACTAATTAAGCATAAGCTTCGAAGTCAGTTTCGCAACTTAATAGTCACCTAAATAGGGAAGATATTTCCAAAGTTTCAATCTTAGCATTTCAAAACCCGTGAAAGGGCATAGTCCGGGGTTTCATGCCCTCAGGACAGGATTTCAAGACATTACTTACTTCCAAACTAGCCCGGATGCTATTCCGCAACACTCTTGCCTCTCGTATCAACTTCCGAAAGCTTCAAATCTACCAAGTTCAGATTTTTATCATCAATATATTCTTAAGGAACAATTGCCAATTGAAAATATCAAAATTCACCCAAAAATCCGAAACCGGTCAAAACCCGACCCCCGGGCCCGCATCCCGAAACTGAGAATTTTTTATGGAGAAGTGTTCTTCGTCCTCTCACGAGTCCGTACATATAAAGAACACCAAAATCGGAGTCTGTTTGACCCCTCAAATCGACCCCTAAAGGTCTCTAATTCTCAAGCCCTAAAACATCTTTTTATACTGTTTTTCCATGAATTTACACCATAATCCCGACCTTTGATCACATATAAACGAGTTTAGAGTCCAAAAATCTTACCTTAGTGAAGAACTATCGAATTTCCTCTTCAAAACCCTTCAAAAACTTCATTGAGAAAGGTGGCTAAAATTTGCGAAGGTTGGTTTTTATACCTTATGTCCAATGATTCTCGCACTTGCGGCTTCGCAGGTGCGATGCCCCTTCCGCACCTGCGATCTCCCCTGGGGTCTCATAATTTCCGCACCTGCGATACACATTCCGCACCCACGACATCGCAGGTGCAACAAACCCCTCGCACCTGCGGACCATTCCCTACACATGCAAAACTTGCACCTGCGACCTTTCTCCCGCCCCTGCGTAACCGCACCTGCGACTCCCCTTCCGCAGGTGCGAAAACACCAGCCAGCACTCAGCAGATTTCCTAAGTCCAAAAATTCCCTATAACCACCCGATATCAATTCCGATTCCCTCGGGACCCCAACCAACGTTACCAACACATCCCATAACATCATTCAAACTTAGTTGCACTCTCAAAACACCAAAACTAACATTAAAATACCAAATTTACATTGGATTCAAGCCTAAGAATTTCGAAATTTCTAAAATCCTCCAACAATGCCGAAACCAACCAAAACACCTCCGATTTACCTAAAATTTTGCAGACATATCCAAAATGACATTACGAACCTGTTCTAACTTCCAGAATTTCATTCCGACCCCGATAGCCTATTTTCCACTGCCAACCGGAAATCACCAAAACTAACTTTTGCCAATTCAAGCCTAATTCTACACCGGACATCACAAAAATATTCCGAACATAATCCTAAGTCCCAAATCACCTACCGAAGCTATCTGAGTCATAAAATCCGCCTTTCGAAGTCGTTTACCAATAAGTCAACTCTCAGTTGACTTTTCCCATTATAAGGCTATCTTTTAAAGACTAAGTTACTGAATTCTCATTTAACCATTCCGATTTCAAGCCTATCGACTCTAACACCTCAATAATAGAATAACCAATCCATGACAAGTCAATGACAGCAATAAAAATACAAGTTCTACGTAACGACAGACCGGGTCATTACACCTCGTCACTACTTGACTGGGGTTAGGCTTGGCACTTACGGAGTACCGAATGTGGAGTACTCACGCCCTTTCCTGCGCATGTTTTCCCCATGTGCATATCCAAGTACCAACACCTAGTATCGCGGCTAGGAGTCGTTCTAGCAGCAGCCAGGAGAGCGCGAGGTAATTCTGCCGCGTCCGCAGAATCCCACGAGTCCCCTTCTACTCTAGTATATGTATAGAAGACTTATGTATTTTTCCACTGTTTCATTGTATAGAGCTACATTTAGTACAGAGCTTGTGACTATGGTGATATTCCGGGTTTTGGGAAGTGAAAGTGTATATGCTGAGCAGCTATGTTATATCTGTTTGAGTTCTTCTTTGCCTTTATTTTATTGATTCTGTTATTTTTCGCAAATTTTAGGCTTACCTAGTCATAGAGACTAGGTGCCGTCATGATACCTTTCGGAGGGCAAAATGGGTCGTGACAGAAGGAATGCGAGGTAAATATATTGATGACTTTTAATTTGCCCTTCAACATTAAAGATACTTATATATCTGCAAGTATATCTTTCTAAATAAATTTACCGATATGGAGTGTTTTTTTAACTTTAAATGTTCATTTTGTTTATTCTATAGGACGCTACGAACTCCCTATTAACATTTTTTAAGCTTATTGATTCTTTTAATTAAAGTATTTGCAGGGTGTAAATTAATTAACCTACATGACCTATAACTTTACTATTGATTTTCACAAATTTTGGTATTTAATATGCAGGAGTACACTGAAGACAACGAGTTAATTGATATTGCAAATACACCTACCAAGATTGGTATAACCAATGCCGCAATAGTGGTTGAAGAAGATCCGAATGCACAGTTGTCAGGAAATAAAATCAAGAGAGTATTTAAGAAGAAGAAAACAGCATAAGGCTTTTGCAAATGTAACACTTAGAGAAACCAAGTACCATCTGATTAGTTACTTTAGTAGTCTTATTAGTTATGAACAGTATCATTTCAAGTGTTTTTGGCTATTTAACTTTTCCATTTTATTTAGGTTGCAAATTTCAGTACTTATGGACAAGATATTTGAAGTTTTTCATGGTTCTTTCTGTTAATACTGTTTTTCTATTCGTATAGATAAGACAATCCATTTGTTGCAATTGTAACTATTTACAGCATAAGGCGTTCGCAAGATGATAGCTTGAAGTATTATAGTCTTTTTTAACACCTAATTTATAGCAATGGCTAGTCATTGTACTGAGCAAACATTGCCTGTTAGTCATTTGAGAAGATTTTAGCTTACTTAACAGTTTAATCTACTGGATAAGTTGTTAAAAGCTAATGTACTGAACAAATGACAGTATTTTAGAGAGCTTTTGTAAGTCATATTTGACTGGATAATATTGCAGAGAACACACATTAGTCTTCTTTCTGTTAATAAAAGTAGACAGTTCTTATTGAGTTGAAGCCACAGTTAAGCCAAACCTGAGGACATTGTTGAAAGTAGTTGGACAAGGGTAGACGAGGGTAAAAATTCAAAAACAACTGTCCGCGTATCAATGACATCTTAATACATTAAATTCAGCAACTTTGCTATGCAAATAAGTAACGGAGAAACCAAAACTAAAAAATTAAATTCAATGCAATCATGGAGGGCTTATCAATCCAAGCACCAGTTTGATTGATGAATACAATCAAATGGCATGTAATCTAAGCATGCCAACAATATTTTTAAACGAAATTCATCTATTTGTTTTTTATTTTAATTCTTTTAATTTGAATGTGATCACTAAATTTTATCTGCAATATACATCTTTTTGTAATATCTCTCTGCGCTCTTTTTTCCTTTGAGCTAATCCGGCATCGCGCGACATCGCGCCGGTACGTAATATTAGTAGTACGTAATATTTTTCACACAATATTTTTCGCACGGATTCATAATTTTAAAATATTCACCTATTCCGACGATTTTTGTCTCTCATATGGCTAATCACATAACTGATATGCTTTCGTAATTTATGAAAAATTAAAAAATAACCAATCGACATTCGACAATTTTTTATCCAGTCGATTATTATGTGGGAATTATAAATTGTAAAAGTACATAGTCGCACACATTACGAAACATCTCATGAACCCTTTAAAAATTGGATCCATTTCGTGTGGGCTATAAGAGATCTAGAACATCCGTATTCTTTTGAGCTGCATAGCATACTCGAATGGTTCATTGCTGTTGATCAAAAGCTTTGACGCATTCTGTATGTTGAATAGTGGCATTATCTCTGAATCATTGACGTCAAAGCTCTGTGCATAAAGAAGAAATTAATAATATAAATCCTAATTTTTCAAAAGAAAACATTTGAGTTTTGTTCGTCGTATCTAGCATTTTTTTCTGCCAAAATAATTTTTCTATATTAGAATTTCAAAGGATAAAATTATTTAGTCAAACCCACAAAGGAATGTGATATGATATTAGACGACAACATATGATCTCGAGCGTCTTTTCAATTTTTTATTACAAAAACATGACGAAAAGATTATGCATAGACGCTGCGACGTACTTTTAAAGGAAAAAATAACAATCTTCCACGCTTTTAATTTATACAACGATAGAGTGGATTTTGGTCTTTCCTATAGCTAAAGCTATATAACCAAACATATATCACAAGAATCATATTAAAGATATAAAATATATATCTTCGAGTACATATTTATATCCACAATTGCATAGTCGCAAAGGGTACGAAAGGTCTTATGCTATTACAACATATATATCACGTATCGTATTAAAGATGTAAGATAAAGAAAATAATGCATAAATCTTACAAACATAATGTTACGGGCAAAATTCACAACCAAAATAATTTTTTAAAAATATTCACCTATTCCTACGATTTTTATCTCTCATATGGCTAATCACATAACTGTTGTGATTTCGTAATTTATGAACAATTAAGAAATAACCAATCGACATTCGACATGTTTTTATCCAGTCGATTATTATGTGGGAGTTTGAAATTGTAAAAGTACATAGTCGCACACATTACGAAATATCTCATGAAGTCTTTAAAATATGGATACATTTCGTGTGGGATATATGATATTGAGAGCATCCGTATTCTTTTGAGTTGCTTAGCGTACTCCTCGAATGGTTCATTGCTGTTGATGAAAAGTTTTGACGCATTCTGTATGTTGAATAGTGGCATTATCTCTGAATCATTTTGACGTCAACGCTTTGTGCATAAAGAAGAAATTAATAATATTAGGCGGTACAAAATAACGAACGAGTCTCTCAATATAAATTTAAAAAAAAAAAATTATTTTGTAGTAATATAAATCCTAATTTTTCAAAAGAAAACATTTGAGTTTTGTTCGTCGTATCTAGCATTTTTTTCCTGCCAAAATAAAGTTTCTATATTAGAATTTCAAAGGCTAAAATTATTTAGTCAAACCCACAAAGGAATGTCATATGATATTAGACGACAACATATGATCTCGAGCGTCTTTTCAAATTTTTATTACAATAATATGACGAAAAGATTATGCATAGACGCTGCGATGTACTCTTAAAGGCAAAAATAACAAGCTTCTGCGCTTTTAATTTATGCAACGATAGAGAGGATTTTGGTGTTTCTTATGGCTACAGCCATATAACCAAACATATATCACGAGAATCATATTAAAGATAAAAAATATATATCTTTGAGTACAAATTCATATCCAAAATTACATAGTCGCAAATGGTACGAAAGGTCTTATGCTATTACAACATATATATCACGTTGAGTATTAAAGATGTAAGATAACAAAAATAATACATAAATCTTACAAAAATACGGTTACGGGCAAAATTAACAACCTGTTTTGTTTTTAAGTATTGACCCATGGAGACGATTTTTGTCTCTCATATGGCTAATCACATAACTGATGCGATTACGTAATTTATGAGAAATTAAAAATAATAACCAATCGACACGTGACAATTTTTTTACCTGGGTGAAATTGTAAAAGTACATAGTCGCACACATTACAAACATCTCATAGTATTACATCACATATATCATGAGCATCATATCAAAGAATTAAAGATGAGTTCAAGAAACAAAAAAGTGTTAAAATGCAGAAAATACAAATAAAAGCAAGCAAATTGCATATTTTTTAAATACACTTTTGATTTCTCCTCAAAATTAGTATACAGACCTCATCCCATTTACGTTGTTATTGAAAACCATTACAACACACCAAAACTCAATTAATATTATTGTACCCAAAAAATAAACTGTGGGACTTATATTAAAATAAAATATTACTTAAATAAGTTTAAAAATACGCTATACACCAGGGAAAAAGAGGCGCAGTAAATGCCTTGTATCATCAACTGCCTTCTCTTCAACAGACGGCTCTACAACTTCTGGAATTATTGTTTTGTGTTGCAATATGAACTTTTCATCCAGTTAAGTTTCTGCTTCTTGGATCATCTTGCTCTTTTGACAAATTAATCTTCATGTAGGTTGCACAAGTGATATCTACATCTACTTCATCTCAAAATCTGAAAACACAAAAAATATTAGCTGGTACTTTAATTTAGTGGAATAGTCGTGAGGTTCGCCGATGTTAACTAGGACATTTCTATTATATACATACAAAGGAAGCTTAGATACAGTGATTACAAAGATATTGAAATTACAATGCAACTAAAAGCGTGAATAATCTCCTGTGATCTAATTTAATATATACGAGTCGAGTACTAGGTAATTCTATCAATTATAAAAATGATAATTTTGTAGTTCATTCTTTTAATTATCTGATTTGTATGTCTTTTGGTATATATACTTTGTTCTTAATGCTACTATTAGAGGAGATGCTTTTGGCAAAGAAAAGGCAACACAACCTTTAAAAGACATAACAAATCGTCTAAATTCCACGCGCTTTCATTATACACCTTTAAACAGTTGTGGACACGCTTCATCGTCTCAATCTCAGGCACGATATCCAAATTTACCTCAAGAGAATCATTTGCAATTTGGTTTGTCAACTTCAAATGTGCAGAAAAATTATCTTCTACCGGATTTAAATGAACTACCCCTACTGCAAGGTTCTTATTATAAATAAATTTACTTATATAACATGAATCGTTTATATATACTAACAACATTTTGTTATAACTTATTATTAGAACTTGAGGATGGCAATATTGATGGTGCTGTACCAGGTATGTTTTTAATGAATAAAAGTTTTACCTATTAAATTATACAAATAAACTACATGTATATTAATATTAAAAATAATGGTATCTTGATTAAATACTTAACGTAATGGTACGTGACAACAATCGCAGAAAATAATGATGCAACTGAAGATGAAGACGAGTATGAAGGTATGTCCATCTTAACACAAACAATGATTCATACATGTCCACTTTTTTCTATTTATACGGCTAACTAATTTTAATATTATACTATTTAGAAGCCGGCGTCGCATATATTATTGACAATGAAGGTATCGATATTTTATAATTTTCATTTGTCTATGTATGCAAATGCTTGATGAAAATAATGTTTTCATAAAGTTATTTAGAATGGTCAGAGACAAATTTCAAAAAGCTACTCACTCCAATTTTAGACTCAGATTGATAGGGAAATAGAACTATGATGGAAGAAGATACAACTTACCAGCGATTTCGATGCTAACTTTATATGCAACTAACCCTTAAAACTAAGTATTATGTTCACTTTGTGTTGTAGGAAATAGTGAAGAAATCATTTGGGAATGATCTTGAAACCACGAACCGTTTGTGTCATTGGAAAAAGGAATTTTGAAGTATGATATTTCAAGCATCAGGTCCATATTATTTGTATAATAATAGAAATATTCTTTTGAACACCATTCTAAATTTCTATCATTCTATTGTTGCGTCCCCTAACTAAAAAATTTATATTTTTCTGCAGGAATGTTAAAACCACGATCCGCTTCAACCTTTCAAAAGACGACCTACGAAAGTACAATATAAACAAAAAAATAGGTCCATATTCTTTGTATATTTATATACATATTAATTTGACATCATCGACCATTTATTTCAATATGCTTTTCACAACTTTGTGCGTTGTGACAAGAATTTATATTTTGCAGCTACATCGTGTGTTTTTGGCAATGTAATATTATTTATTTTAACATTCTCATTTTCTTTTTGCTTATATTTCTGGAGAGTTACATCTTAAATTTTATTTCAAGCTACCATGCTGCACGTCAAACATCAATAACTTCAATATCTTATGATTACGGATGATAGAAAGGATTCAAATGCCAAATTTCTTCAAATGAAAATCAATTCTCCGATGATTCCTGCATTCTAGCTAACAACCAAGCCATTGAATATTCGTTTCACCTTTCAGAAAGGTCAATTAAGGAGGCATTTGGCGTTCTCGAAATGATGTCCTGCAAGGCTACCAACATGAAGGTTGTTCTGTTGAAATCGACTCAGATATGATATTTGCATCTGCTAGGCCCAAAGTGAAGATCAACCCCATGAAATCAAGTATTTTGTGCATATCAACATTTTTCTATTTCGGAGGTATAAAATAAATCGTCGAAAACAGTCATAATATATGAGGTTCATATGAAATGACTAATTTTGATTCACTTCAATTGAAGTATTTTACTATTTTTGGTTTTTTACTTAAGTTCTAAAGCTTACACCTTAAGAAGTAAAATTTTCGCATTTTGAATCATTGTTGTTATTGTGCTGACCCTGACATAAATATTTCATTGAAATAATGTGGACATTAAATATTTTTATGTAGTTATTTTAGGTTAGTTTTGAAAATATTATGACAATACTTATTGGTTGGTGCTAACCTTCTTTAAAGTTAACTTTAATACTAATTCACCTTATTTTATACTATCAGTTCTCAAGGATTGACTCCAACCTCATCCAAGGCCTAAAGTTTCCATCGGAACAAGAAGCAATTTAACTACTGCTGGTATGAGGTTCTTTAACTGTCTTTTTACTATTTCTATAATGAATAGGATGCAGAAATCATATTGTCCAAACTTTTAAAAGTCGATGTATTGTGATGACCCAAAAGGTCATCTTGTGAGATTTTTGGAAAGACTGTGTTCCGAGGCCCCGAAAGCCTTCGTTAATCTTACCTCGATGTGCGTGCACAGCCCAAGCGCGTAGCCGGAAAGTCTATATGTGGAAATGTGTCTAACATTGAATTTATGATAATTAATGAAATAAAGTTGACTTTGGTCAACATTTATGGTAAACAGACCCGGACTCGTGATTTGACGGTCCCGGAGGGTCCGTAGGAAAATATGGGACCTAGGCGTATGCCCGGAATTGAATTCCGAGGTTCCAAGTCTGAGAAATGAATTTTTAAAGAATATTGTTTTCTGAAAATAAGAAAGACTTTTGAAAATGAACTTTGATGTGAAATTTGTGTTACCGAGAACGTATATTGGTTCCGGAGCCCGGAACAGGTTCAATATGTGTTATGTGAGTTATCTATAAAATTTTGAAAGAAACGGACGTGGTTTGACGTGTTTTGGATCAAAATCAGAGAATTTGGAAGTTTATGAAGTTTGAGAAAATTCTATAGATTTTGGAGTTTAATTCAGTGTTTTTGATGTTATTTTGATGGTTATATTACTCGAATAAGTTCATAGGATGATTTTGAAGTCGTGTGTATATTTGGTTTTAAGCCCCGAGGGCTCGGGTGAGTTTCAGGTAGGTGTCGGGGTGCTAAACTTAGGAAAAATCTGGTGTAAATAGGCTGTTGCTGGTGTCTGATGCTTTGTTCTATGCGATCACGTAGGGTTAGCTGCGGTCGCATAGCTTTAACTGATGGGGAGGTCAGTTTCCTCTATGCGATCGCATAGAGCTGTCTGCGATCGCGTAGAGTATAGGTGAGCTGGGGAGGGGGCTGGGTATTTTCCTTCTGCGATCACACCTTTTCGTGCGCGATCGCATAGCCAAGCCTACGGACCCCACGCGATCGCATCACCCTTCTCGCGATTGCAGTGCACGTGACTCAGGCCCTACGCGATCGCAACTCCCTTTCCGCGATCGCGTAGAGTAAATTCGCCTAGTGATTTTTAAGGTTCAAAAACAGAATGGTTACGGGATTTTCATAATTTTTCACCCTCTCCTTCTTCTCCAAGCCCATAGACGAGTTCCAAGCTGCCCTTCCTCCATAACCACTTAGGTAAGTGATATTAACTCTAGTTTCTTCTATTTTCCTTCATCAATCACTAGATTCTAGGTCTAATAACATGAAATCAAAGGTAGAAATTTGGGGTTTTGGGTAGAGTTAGGGCTTTTGGAAATTTTGGGGATTCGACCCCATTTTGGGGTCGAATTTCAAAACAAATTGTATATTTGGGTTCATGGGGGAATGGGTGATCGGGTTTTGGTCCGAACCTCGAGTTTGGACCAAGCGGGCCCAGAGTAGAATTTTGGTATTTTTGGAAGAATTATGGAAAATGTATAATTAGGCTTTGGGATTGAATTATTATTAATGTTATTAAGTCAATTATGTTTAGATATTATCATTTCGGAGTCGGATTCAAGAGGAACGATCGTGATTGAGGCTTGACTTGCATTCTTGGAGCTGAGGTAAGTGTTTGGCCTAACCTTAGCTTGAGGGAATAGGTATAGAGTCTTATTTGTTATGTGTGATTCATGTCCAATGTATAGGTGTGGTGACGGGTACCTATATGTTGTGGTCAAGCATGCCCGTGAGTCGATTTTGATGAGTTGTTTAATGTTCTTTGATATTCTCTGTGTTGTGAAATTTTGGGAACCTTGAAAGTGGTACCTTGAGGTCACTTCATGACGTAGAAAGTTATTGACTATGTGTTCGGTCGAGGATTTTTACTGTTGACATTATATACCTCTGAGTGAGATTTGTTATAGCTGAGTCCCTTGCCGAGACAATAGAATTTTGTTGATTATTTCTGAACATTTGAAAGGTCGTATTGTTAAACTTTCATATCAAATGTTTCTTTTACACTCATTATGCACGAGGGAACATTCCGTGTCGAGTGATTATTATTTATACATGAGGGAATATTCCGTGCCGATGATTATTATTTATGCACGAAGGAACATTCCGTGCCGATTGATTATATTTATGCACGAAGGAACATTCTGTGCCGATTGATTATTATTTATGCGCGAGGTGACATTCCGTGCTGATTGATTATTATTTATGCGCGAGGGTACATTCCGTGCTGATTGATTATTATTTATGCGCGAGGGGACATTCTGTGCCATGTTTATGATATATATATATATGCGCACAAGGGGACATTCTGTGCCGTGATTGTGATGTTTTATGCACGAGGGGACATTTTGTACCATGTTTATGTTGTTTATGCACGAGGGGACATTCCGTGCCATATTTCATATTGTTATGTATGAGGGGACATGTTTTTCCGTTTCTTTTCACCATTTAATTCGTGTTGTCAATCCCCGTTATTATTTTCGGATATGTTAGACTGTTGTTTCGTTTCCGTCATTTTAGTATTTGCTATCTCTTATCCCCAGCATGTTCTTCCCCGTAATTGTATTCTTGTTTATTTTCTGTTATACTATTGAACTGCACAGGTACAATTTGTTGTCGTGTCCTAGCCTCGTCACTACTTCGCCGAGGTTAGGCTCGGCACTTATTCAGCACATGGGGTCGGTTGTACTGATGCTACACCTACACTTCTTTATGTTGTGTAGATTACGTAGCCGGAACCAATGGACATCGCTAGTGGGAGTGTCCTTCAGTCCATTCGAGACGACACCGAGGTAGTTCCGCATATCGTTCGTGGATCTCGGCGTCCCTGTCTATCTTTCATTCTGTATTTTATGTGTTTCCAGACAGATACAACATTTTATTTTCAAACTGTTGTTTTTAGTCAAATCATAGACTAGTTCGTGAGGTTGTGACTCCACTTCTGGGTTGTACTTAAAGGGATTTCTGCGTTATTAGCTATCGTTATTTAGAATTATGTTAATGCTTCCGCAACTTTGTTTCAATTATATAGTCAATGTTTGTTTATTTTCACTTGTTAATAAATCAATATAATTAACACGTTGGCTTGCCTAGCGGGTGCAACGTTAGGCGCCATCACAGCCTGAAGGTGGGATTTTGGGTCGTGACAAGTTGGTATCAGAGCACTAGGTTTCTTACCGAGAACGTATATTGGTTCCGGATCCCGGAACAGGTTCAATATGTGTTATGTGAGTTATGTATAAAATTTGGAAAGAAACGAACTTGGTTTGACGTGTTTCGGATCAAAATCGGAGAATTTAGAAGTTTATGAAGTTTGAGAAAATTCTATAGATTTTGGAGTTTAGTTCATTGTTTTTGATGTTATTTTGATGGATATATTACTCGAATAAGTTCGTAGGATCATTTTGAAGTCGTGTGTATATTTGATTTTGAGCCCCGAGGGCTCAGGTGAGTTTCAGGTAGGTGTCGGGGTGATAAACTTAGGAAAAATATGGTGTAAATAGGTTGTTGCTGGTGTCTGATGCTTTGTTTTATGGGATCACGTAGGGTTAGCTGCGAGCGCATAGCTTTAAGTGAGGGAGAGGTCAATTTCCTCTATGTGATCGCATAGAGCTGTCCACGATCGCGTAGAGTATGGGTGAGCTGGGGAGAGGGCTGGGAATTTTCCTTCTGCGATCGCACCTTTCCGTCCGCGATCGCATAGCCAAGCCTAGGGACTCCACGCGATCACATCACCCTTCTCGCGATCGCAGTGCACGTGACTCAGGCCCTACACGATCGCAACTCCCTTTCCGCGATCGCGTAGAGTAAATTCGCCCAGTGATTTTTAAGGTTAAAAAACAGGATGGTTACAGGATTTTCATAATTTTTCACCCTCTCCTTCTTCTCCAAGCCCCATAGCCGAGTTCCAAGCTGCCCTTACTCCATAACCACTTAGGTAAGTGATATTAACTCTAGTTTCTTCCATTTTCCGTCATCAATCGCTAGATTCTAGGTCTAATAACACTAAATCAAAGGTAGAAATTGGGGGTTTTGGGTAAAGTTAGGGCTTTCTGAAATTTTGGGGATTCAACCCCATTTTGGGGTCGGATTTCAAAATAAATTATATATTCGGGTTAATGGGGAAATGGGTGATCGGGTTTTGGTCCGAACCTCGAGTTTGGACCAAGCGGGCCCGGGGTCGAATTTTGGTATTTTTGGAAGAATTATGGGAAATGTATAATTAGGCTTTGAGATTGAGTTATTGAATTATTATTGATATTATTAAGTCAATTATGTTTAGATATTATCATTTCGGAGTCGGATTCAAGAGGAAAAGCCGTGATCGAGGCTTGACTTGCATTCTTGGAGCCGAGGTAAGTGTTTGGCCTAACCTTAGCTTGAGGGAATAGGTATAGAGTCTTATTTGTTATCCGTGATTCATGTCCAACTTATAGGTGAGGTGACGGGTACCTATATGTTGTGTTCAAGCATGCCCGTGAGTCGATTTTGATGAGTTATTTAATGTTCTTTGATATTCTCTGTGTTGTGAAATTTTGGGAACCTTGAAAGTGGTACCTTGAGGTCACTTCATGACGTAGAAAGTTATTGACTATGTGTTCGGTCGAGGATTTTTACTGTTGACATTATATACCTCTGAGTGAGATTGGTTATAGCTGAGTCCATTGCCGGGATAGTAGAATTTTGTTGATTATTTCTGAACATTTGAAAGGTCGTATTGTTAAACTTTCATATCAAATGTTGCTTTTACACTCATTTTGCACGAGGGAACATTCCGTGCCGAGCGATTATTATTTATGCACGAGGGAACATTCCATGCCGATGATTATTATTTATGCACGAAGGAACATTCCGTGCCGATTGATTATATTTATGCACGAAGGAACATTCTGTGCTGATTGATTATTATTTATGCGCGAGGGGACATTCCGTGCCGTGTTTATGATATATATATGCACGAGGGGACATTTTGTGCTGTGATTGTGATGTTTTATGCACGAGGGGATATTCCGTGCCATGTTTATGTTGTTTATGCATGATGGGACATTCCGTGCCATATTTTATATTGTTATGCACGAGGGGACATGCCGAGCCGTTTCTTTTCACCATTTAATTCGTATTGTCTATCTCTGTTATTATTTTCGGATATGTTAGACTATTGTTTCGTTTCCGTCATTTCAGTATTTGCTATCTCTTATCCCCAACATGTTATTCCCCGTAATTGTATTCTTGTTTATTTTCTGCTATACTATTGAACTGCACAGGTACAATTTGTTGTTGTGTCCTAGCCTCGTCACTACCTCGCCGAGGTTAGGCTCGGCACTTACTCAGTACATGGGGTCGGTTGTACTGATGCTACACCTGCACTTCTTTATGTTGTGAAGATTACGCAGCCGGACCCAGTGGACATCGCTAGTGGGAGTGTATTTCAGTCCATTCCGGACGACACCGAGGTAGTTCCGCATGACATTCGTGGATCTTGGCGTCCCTGTCTATCTTTCATTCTGTATTTTATGTTCTTTCCAGACAGATACGTCATTTTATTTTCAAACTGTTGTTTTTAGTCAAATCTTAGACTAGTTCGTGAGGTTGTGACTCCACTTCTGAGTTGTACTTAAAGGGATTTCTGCGTTATTAGCTATCGTTCTTTAGAATTATGTTAATGCTTCCGCAACTTTGTTTCAATTATATAGTCAATGTTTGTTTATTATTCAATCCCACTTTTGCATCAAGAACTTTGAAATTTCTAAAATCTACCAACGATACCGAAACTATCCGAAACAACTTCGATTGACCTGAAATTTTGCAGACATATCCAAAATGACATTACAAACCTGTTCCAACTGTCGGAATTCCATTCAGACTCTGATAGACTATTTTTCACTGCCGACCGGAAATCACCAAAACAATTTTCGCCAATTCAAGCTTAATTCTACACCGGACATCACAAAAATATTTTGAACACATTCCTAAGTCCCAAATCACCTAACGAAGTTATCCGAGCCATAAAATCCGCATTCCGAGGTCATTTCCCAATAAGTCAACCTTCAGTTGACTTTTCCAATTCTAAAGCTATTTTTAAAGACTAAGTTACTGAATTGTCATTTAACCATTCGGATTTCAAGCCTATCGACTCTAACACATCAATAATAGAATAACTAATCCATGACAAGTCAAGAATAGTAATTATAATGCAGGTTCTACGTAACGACGGGCCGGGTCGTTACAAACTTCTTCCAAAAATCTCTTTTAATGACATTAAATATCTGTCATTTCAATTGATAACTTAATATTTCAGGCCAGTAATCAGGCAAAACCATAGCAACTACGCAACAAATATCATGTGCAAGCAATGCCGAAGGTCGAACGACGCGGACCAACAATAATAAACTGTGCACTGCCGTAGGGTCGAACGACTCGAACCATAGATGCATCTATCTTCCCCGCTCGTGAATCGATCATGCGATGCGGTTAAAAATAATACGGCTAGCCTGCTCGCAAATCATACCTGCGACTCAGGTGCTCATAGGAATACACACACAAATACAGGGTCATCCTGCTCGGGAATCATACATGCGACTAAGGCACCAAAGTTACACATATCCACATAATAAATCCGTATTTTATCAAGAAAACAGTTTTTCTCAGGAAAGTGGTAAAATTCTTCTTAAAGGAACATGAAATATAGCTTTTAAATCTTTGTTTTGAAACTCATTTGTCAAGTTTAATGGTATACTATAATACAACCCAGTCCAGGTACACAAATATCCACCGAGGAATCAATTCTCTTTCTAGAAGATTAACAAAATGAACTCTAGTCTTCTTTTAGATATTCAATTACGATTTCGATTATATTAGCAGTTTAATATTACAGGCAGGATTATAGGTACAACAAGCAAGGCATGCTAGTGGGTCGTAGACTACCCGGACATGGCATAACAGTACGTACGCACTGACTGCCGTCACCTCGTGCGTACGTAGCCCCCGAAGATAATAGCATGTACTGAATTAATTCACCTAGGTGGACGATTCCCCCTCACAAAGTTAGAAAGGAGACTTACCTCGCTCCGAAATCTCCATAGCCGGCCTCCAAGCCCTTCCGACGACTCCAACGGACGTACAACGCTCCGAAACTACCACATAACGGCAAAGAAATGAAAATCCATCCTAATACTCACAACAAATTCAAATTATATACTTCCCAACCCCCTTTGGTGAAATGACCAAAATGCCCTCGGGCCCACATGCCCGGAATCCGAAATTTCTCGGAGATATATTCTACACATCGCCTTACTAACTCAAATATACAATTTACTCAAATATTCATGCTCAATTCGTGGATAAAACATCCAAATTACCATTTTCTAGGTCTCTTTAAGATTTTCCCAAATTCCTAACAATTTCCATGCCCAATCCATGCATATAATCTTGTATTTAACTTAGAGGCATGAAGGAGTTACTTACCTTGACATTTCATGAAGGAATCCTCTCTTGAAGCTCTCCTAAAATCGCCTAAGCCATGAGAAAAATGAAGAGAAATAAACCAAAATTCTTGTTTTAAAACATGCTGCCCTGGCCGATTTCTGCACCTGCGGTCCTACCTCCGCACCTGCGCCCAACTGTCCGCACCTGCGGTCCCCAGCCAAGCCTGCCCACTCTCGCACCTGCGGTGCCCAAGCCGCACCTGCGGCCAAATCCTCGCAAGTACGGATCACACCAGATGACAACAATCTTAACTTCTTCAAACTTCAAATCTTGATCCGTTAACCACCCAGAATCCACCCGAGGCCCCCAGGACCCCGTTAAATTATACCAACCTGTTCCAAACGTAATGTGGACTTTCTCGAGGCCTCAAATCACATCAAACAACATCGAAACCACGAATCGCACCCAAATCCCAACTTTATGAACTTAGGAATTTCTAACTTCTACATCTGATGCCGAAACCTATCAAATCACGTCCGATTGACCTCAAAATTTGCGCACAAGTCATATTCGACATTACAGACCTGATCCAACTTCCGGAATCGCATTCCGACCTCGATATCAAAACTTCCACTTCCGGTCGGATTTCTCAAAAACCTTCAAATTTCTATTTTTAGCCAAATGACTTCAAAATGACCTACGGACATCCAAATTCACTTCTAATCGTGCTCCCAACTCCAGAATCACCATACGAAGCTATTCCCAAACTCGGAATCCCAAACGGACATCAACAACACTGAAATGCACTTCAAGCCCAAATTTATGAAATTCTTCTAAAATGCTAACTTCCACAATATGCATCAAAACGCTCCCGGGTTATCCAAAACCCGATCTGGACATACGCCCCAGTCCGAAATCATCATACGAACCTGCTGGAACCTTTAAATCCTGATTCGGAGGTGGTTTACTCAAAATTCCAATCTTAGTTGATTCTTCCAAGTTAAGGCTTCTGAAATGAGAATTTTCTTTCCAACCCAACTCTAAACTTCCTGAAATTCAATTCCGACCACACCTACAAGTCATAACATCTGAAACGAAGCTGCTCACGACTTCAAACCGCTGAACGACGCGCTGGAGCTCAAAACGACCGATCGAATCATTACATTCTCCCCCACTTAAACCAACATTCGTCCTCGGACGTGCCAAGAACTGCTCTGGAGTTATCTGAAATCACTGTTTAACATCTCGAGCACCTGCCCGTGCTACCATAACCCAGTTGAGTACATTAGCTTGATCAAATCTGAAGATTCCTCCTTCTATCCATATAATAAGCTCAGAATTCATTCAAACACCTGAAGTTTCTCTGCCAGGCCTAGTTCCAATATATAAACACCGTATCAATTACCACATGACATACCAGAACATGACTGCATACCTTTGCTGAATTAGTGCCATGCACTGCAAGATTCATCATCTAACCACAATGACATTCCCTAAACCTTAATAGCCAAAATTCCACGAATCTGATGCTCCCAATGCACCTCACGATGTATATACATACATCCTACTATAATGCTGACGATACTACCACAACGGAGGAAATGTGAAGAAATTCAATCTCAACTGCAGAGTTAACAAATCCTTGAATACCTCATATTGACTAGAACCATCACTTCATTATGAACTTGAATAATGGTATTTGTTCTTTAATATACACTTCACATAACCTCATCGCACTGATCCCTGATCCGATAGTCCCGTATCACCCAGTATGAACTGCTCAGACAACAAATCACCCCAAACACGGCCAACAGCCTCACATGATACCACATTGCGCCAATAAACCATAACTCGAACATGATAATAAGAAATGATTCAGGAAGGAACTATTCGACTCATGCAACTAATATGAATTCTTATCAGAAAAATAGGAAGTAGAACACAAGAAAATAAATATAGGAACCTTACTCATCATCACACTGTTGCGGTATGCAACCCGATCCGAATAACATACCTGTGGCGACGTGTCACCCGATCCACACATAAAATTTACATAAGAAGAGATATATATATATATATATATATATATATATATATATATATATATATATATATATA